>VZTV01040604.1:0-17704 GCA_013400875.1 Anhinga rufa | reverse complement strand
TTGGCCTTGTTAAATCTCATACAACTGACCTCAGCCCATCGACCCAGCCTGTCCAGGTCCCTCTGCAGAGCCCTCCTACCCTCGAGCAGATCAACACTCCCACCCAGTTTGGTGTCATCTGCAAACTTACTGAGAGTGCACTCGATCCCCTCATCCAGATCATTGACAAACAGATTAAACAAGACTGGCCCCAACACTGAGCCCTGGGGAACGCTGCTCATGACCAGCCGCCAGCTGGGTTTAGCTCTGTTCACCACAACTCTCTGGGCTCGGCCATCCAGCCTGTTTTTTACCCAGCAAAGAGTACACCTGTCTAAGCCATGAGCAGCCAGCTTCTCCAGGAGGATGCTGTGGGAGACAGTCTCAAAGGCTTTGCTCAAATCCAGGTAGACAACATCCACAGCCTTTCCCTCCTCCACTAAGCGGGTCACCTGGTCATAGAAGACGACCAGGTTGGCCAGGCAGGACCTGCCTTTCACGAAGCCACGCTGGCTGGGCCTGATCCCCTGGCTGTCCTGCACTTGCCTGGTGAGCTCACTCAAGATGAACTGCTCTATAATCTTCCCTGGTACCGAGGTCAGGCTGACAGGCCTGTGGTTCCTTGGATCGTCCTTCTGGCCCTTCTTGTAGATGGGCGTTACATCAGCAATCCTCCAGTCACCTGGGTCCTCCCCTGTTAACCAGGACTGCTGATAAATGATGGAGAGTGGCTTGGTGAGCTCCACTGCCACTCCCTCAGTACTCTTGGGTGGATGCCACCCGGCCCCATAGATTTTTGAGTGTCCAGGTGGTGCAGCAGATCATAAACTGCTTTCTCCTGGATTATCAGGGGGTTTATTCTGCTCCCCATCCCTGTTTTCCAGTTCAGGAGGCTGAATATCCTGGGGATAACTGGTCTGAGACCAATTAGACAATAAGCTGCAGCCACTTCCAGCTGGCTGGCTCTCACCCTGCTGTGACTTAGCTTCCACAGGGCCTTCCTTTTCACTAAGTTTGCAGCAAATTATGGGGAAAAGTGTCCCACAGTGCTCTGTCCAACTGCTGGGTCATATATTGTGAACTAAAGAGGGCAAGCCATCTGGAGGCACTTGAAGTTCAAGTGACAAGAATAACAAAGTATGCAAGGTCCAGGATTCAAATCCTGAAAACAAGGGTATGACATCCATGCATACAATTATGTTTTAAATAAACCTTTTTCTTTTTCTTAAAATCTTGAAAAATACAACATGAGCATGAATCTTCACACTAGTGTCAACAAACACAGCAGCACCTGGGCACTCAGACCATGCCTCACAGTGATTGACTAGGTTCAGTGACCTGCTGTCTCCTAACCCACATACATATGCATGTTTTCTTGTAGGGCAGACAGGGTTCAGTGACCAGCTGTGTCTTAATACACATGCAAGCTTTCTTGTAGGGCAGATGCCCAGGCAGGACTTCGTGACACTTTTATAATGTCTATCAAAGGCAGCTGAACACAAGGATACACTATGTCTCAGAAAGTCCCTGAGCCACAAACCATGGGAGCCGGGGAGAATATTCTGGGGAGCTACAGCTGCATGCCTGCCCTGTCTGTGACTCTGCCCTCACAGTCTGCCACTGGCACCGCTTGAGACAAGCTAGGGGGCTGGACAGACTTCTGGTCTGAACTAGCCCAGCCATTCTCATGTCCTAATGCCCTGTTGACAGCTTCGTATGTTCCATGCTCACTAATCCATTTTGACAAGGACTTGTTCTAATGCTGCAAACTTCAAACCAGACATTTTTTAAAAAGATGTTTTAAGCCAGGCAAATACTCCTTTTCCCAGCTCTGGATGGGTTTAGCACTGCAATTGTTGGAAAAGAGACCACATTTAAAAATTTTATTTCCATCTGCTGACCAATGACCCAGTTGATGCAGTGGATTGCAAGTTAAAAACCCAAAACAGGTAGAAAAAGGCAGAAACAGGGTTTTGGAAATTTAGTCCTAAACAACGAACATTTCATAAAGTTCCATAGGAGAGTTTATAGGGGCAATGCCTAGGTAAGCCAAACCATAGGTGTCAGTAATGCTCCATCCACAGCAAGGCAGATAAAGATTAACTCAGCCCTCCCCTTCCCCTCCTAACTTCAAAACAGCCCACGAACACACACACCCCTCCCACCCCCAAAGCAAAGTAGTATTACTACTGCTGCAAAGGCCAGATGATCCTGTGCACGGCAACTAAAGAAACCACATTTTCGAGCTCACAGAGATTAACAAACCTCCTAAGTCATCAGCCTGCAAGAAAAAACGACTTCAGGTTTTCATTCAAAAGGTACAGCGTGCTTTCTACTGCTTTTGCTTGCTACCCAAAGCCTAGAGGTATCACCTCCGTACCTTTCAGGTTAGGATGTAGCCAGCTCCTCCTCACCTAAACTCTGGCTGAAAAACTACCCAAACAGCAAGGCTAAACAAGATGTAGTAGTTCTATGCATTAGGAAGATGTCTTCCTTATTTTCATCACTAACAACTGGATAAAGGTTGGGACATACATGGAAACATGTATCTAGGTTGATCAGACTCCCAACCCCCTAATACTGTAAAATGTACATATATTACAAAATACATGAACATACTCTGGCCATCTCGTCAATTAAAAACTGGTACAATATACAACAAAGAACACTGTTTTGGGAGAACAGAGAAAAATGTTTAAATATAGGCAAGTTTTAAAGGAAAGGTGAATTTTAAATCTTACTGATATTTTCAGAAAACAAAATTATATATGATTTATGTCTAAATCCTCTAGGTAGTATCTGCAGTTGTACTATTTATTTTTAACTCCTTCCCAATTTCTTTTGTAAAGATCTCCCATAAATCAGAATGGAAAATTATTGACTGCACAGGGTAACCTTCTCATAAACCATTTATGCAAAGTGAACATATTCTGAATAAAAGGTGAGTTAATTTTCTCCTTCACTACTTTTGATTACAAGTGACCTTCATTGTTAGTTGAACTTCTAACACTAGCAGATTGAAAAAAAATGGAACTGCTAAGTTGTATATCTACTTCTAAGTCTCATTTTGATTTAAACAAGTTTAATAAATCACTACATGTAGGAAAATATTAGCCAGAAATATGTTTTTTAAGCTAACATAATTAATTTCTCCAAAATAGGGCCAGATGAAAGTAAAATTAACCAAGAGAGGTCTTGTTTTGGTTTGGCTTTTTTAATTTCACCTAGAACAGGTCTTTAGCAAAAGGCTTATAAAGTACACAGATTCTCTAAAAAATTGATGTGAATTACTTTTTTTGCTTTTAATTCACTATCACTTGAAATAAATTAACTTATATTCTGTACTTCAGTAGAGAGCCTTGCTTTACGTCCTCCAGACATCTTAATGGGTTATTGTCTAAACGTCAGGAAATAAAGTCTAAGATAAAGCAAGACTAGAAATTAACTTCCACCAATACAAAGTCATCTTGTAATACAAATTGGAATAAGGACATTAACCTCCGAGTAAAATTACAAGTCAACACACTAGCAACTATCATTAACAATGTAATAATCTCCAGCGAAACATTTCAGTATCTTCAAACTAGTTTCCAAATATTTTACATCAACAGGCAATAAAGTGTCTATGTGCAAAGAAAATATTTTAAGAAAATTTTGAAAACACAGTGAAGTATTTAGCATTTCCTTTTAGCTTTAAGCAGCTGAATGCTCTGCTGCTATATCTTCATGCAGATTAACTTTTTTGATGGCCCAAGAACAATTCAAATTATCAAAATGAGGAGCATTTCCTGCAACCGCTGGTATTTCATTTTCCAACAAAAATTAAATCCCAGTTACACAACTGCTTATTCTAAGACATATGATTTATGCACGCACAGTTCCAACAGGCTAGAAGTGGCTAATGTACATACATCGGTTTGGATGCTGGCAGCTTAACTATTCATATGACCTAGAAAAATTATTCTGTTTGATATTAAGCAAATTCACTTGCAGGTTGTACCTCCTGGACTCACGTTTCAGAACACTAATTTCACTGATAAATTCATTTTAATGTAACCTTGAAATTAATATTTGTTGAATAACATTATAAATCAAGAGATGGCTCTTTGCTACTTTAGCATGTTATGAAATAGGGCTTTTGGAAGCTGCTTGACACAGAATTTAATGAAACAGACCCTCAGCTACTATACATCGTCACAGATGTATCGAGGAAAAGTGTGCAGAGGAGACAGGGTCATTATTTCTCCACATCTCCACTTTGAACTTCATTTTTGCACTACGATCTTCAGCTATTAACCTTTTCAGGGAACTCACATGCAGCTCATAATGAATCTCCTAATACAGATGGCAGTCACATGCATCAATATATTAAGTAAGCTTATACATACAAGTCCATCTAAACTATCATTAATTTAAATTTCAGGAGATTGGTGATAAAACAGCCATCAGGCTAAGTTTAATGGATTTGAAATCTGACCTAAATCGAAAAAACTACATGGTTATAAGGTCAATCATGTTAAAAAGAGGGATTTTTTTTTCCTGTCAAAAGACTGTTAAAAGCTACACCATCATGCAGAATGGGTAGAGAAGATAAGTGTTACTTCACAGATGTCATTTCACTTATGGGTAGAACAGCTTTGGCTGTCTGGCTGAGTACGAAATTCTTAGATCAAATTAACTTTGGCAAGAAACTCCCCCTGACATTTTTCAGGTACAAAATGGACACAGGATAAATCTCATGCTCCCACCCAATCCATTAATGAAGATCTCCCTTTTCTGTAATCTCTAAATTGAAATCTAGCAAGCAATAGATGAAGCAAATTTCTCCTGGCCTCAAGAATCCAATCCTGGGTCGGAGATTAAAGGGTGCTTACTCTTGTGCTAAGGGCATTTGGCCACTCCTGCACACATAAAAGCTACTGATTCCTTCCAAGGGAAGAAAAGGAGTGTCCAGGTTTTTTTGGTTAAAAATCATGCCTTGAAGAGTCAGATCACCAAATGCCAGCTGTACCCCCCTCAGTGTGTTTAAATCAACATTTAAAATGCCAAAATATAGGACAAAGGCCAAAGAAATCTTCCCCCAATGTGTTTATAATAATAGAAGGATATAAAATAAAACCAAGATCTGCCACTTAGACCAGCAGAGAATTACAAATTTCTATCTTCTCCCTCTGATAAGAAAAAGGTTAGTATCAATATCAGTGTATCCTCAGACAGGGACATTGCTGACACAAAAACCGCTGGCAGAGTGGGCAAGGAAATTAATTACCTTGAACCATACAACAGAAATTAGGAGAAAAAAGAAGAGTCAAGATTTTTTTTTTTGCGTTTATAATATCCAGTCATGTTTTATTCTGAACCAAAGGCCTGAGAATAAAGATGAGGAAGATCAATAGATTATGCTATCACTGGCAGCTGAAACAGCAGCAGAAATATGAACACGCATTCCAGATCACTAACAAGAAACTATGACAATTCAAGGAAAAGATGGATGTCACTGAGAGGTAGACTCCAGCAAGTTCTAGCTTGGGGTTTGTGGGGTTTTCTAAACCCTGTACTACTTTGCAAATTTACTAAAAATTCCAGCAATAGCATGGAGGTCAATACTGACAGGATATACAAAAGGCTTACATCAACCATTACGTAGCTGTTGTCTCAACTGCTGCAATTTAAAAGATCACACTCAAGAGGAAGCCCATCAGATGTTTTCCATGCTTCTCTGCAGCATTGCAGGGAAAACACACAGATGATAATCCAGTGAAGAGGCTTCTCTAACAGCATCATCTAGCTATTAGGAGCATGCTGAGGAATAGCTTTATTAACAGCACAGAGGTAGGATCTTCTGAATTATAATGCCATGAGTGACTTGCTCCAAAAAAGAGAATGAGTCCACCAGAGTTAAGAGCTGCACTGTGATTTAACTTATGTGATTAAGGAGAGATAGTTACCCCTTTGTTATAAATCATAACTATTAAGGCAACTCTAATGAAAGGTATATTTTTTAAAAAGTATTTTTCGTGATTAAAATCCAGCTGTCTGTAGATGATAGTTTTCCATAGTAAAATGACATTGAAACTTTCAGTAATATACGATTACAACATTTTGAGTGTAGTTAAAATAACGCTGTTGTGTATAAAGCCTGTTTTCATAGTGTTCATGGCATTCAGAATTAAGAGGATTGCATAATCTGGTATCTGATTGCAGACGATACAGCCTTGGCTGTACTTTCATAAAATATCTAAAGTAAGTTGACCTATGTATAACATTTGGTAGCAAATTTTAGAGCTTCCTGAGTTGTGAATCTCAAAACACAAAGTAAATCAGATAGTCTCTGTGTGTATAAAACAATAGTTTCGGTTTTATGGCACTGTCAGAAGTGAATCATGTTTCACTGTCTTCCTTTACTGAGGATGACTGCTGAGGGGAGTAAAAGACAGACTGTTCTGTAGACATAAATGGAGGAAGCAATGAACCCAGGCTTAGTAAGAACTTTACTGTATCAGCTAGGAAGGAGTACAGTTATATGCTATATAAAGTTATATGTGGAACAGGTTCTTGCTGTTATTAGCCTGATGTAACTGTGTCTTTTAGTTACAGGAGTGGCATCCCTCAAGGGTCCATACTGGGACCGGTACTGTTTAATATCTTCATCAATGACACAGACAGTGGGATCGAGTGCACCCTCAGCAAGTCTGCAGATGACACCAAGCTGAGCAGTGCAGTTGACACACCTGAGGGATGGCACATGCCAACCAGAGGGACCTGGGCAAGCTTGAGAAATGGGCCTGTGAGAACCTCATGAGGTTCAACAAGGCCAAGTGCAAGCTCCTGCACCTGGGTTGGGGCAACCCCTGGTACCAATACAGGCTGGGGGATGAAAGGACTGAGAGGCANAAGATGATCAGGGGGCTGGAGCACCTCTCCTATGAGGACAGGCTGAGAGAGTTGGGGCTGTTCAGCCTGGAGAAGAAAAGGCTGCGGGGAGACCTTATTGCCACCTTCCAGTACTTAAAGGGGGACAATCTCTTTAGCAAGGCTTGTTGTGACAGGACAAGGGGTAATGGTTTTAAACTAAAGGAGGGTAGGTTTAGACTGGATATAAGGAGAAAATTTTTTACAATGAGGGTGGTGAGACACTGGCACAGGTTGCCCAGAGAGGTGGTAGATGCCCCATCCCTAGAAACATTCAAGGTCAGGTTGGACGGGGCTATGAGCAACCTGATCTAGCTGAAGATGTCCCTGCTCAGTGCAGGGGGGTTGGACTAGATGACTTCTAAAGGTCCCTTCCAACCCAAACCATTCTATGATTCTATAATTTTGTGTGGAAATGACACTAAGACAATTTTGTATAGAAAGAGAAGCAGCATCTCCAAGGGCCTTTACCTCCTTGGCAGGGAATTCTGTCACTGGGGTGGGCATTAAAGGGGTCAGTAACTGCACACAGCATGGTTTCTCCTGTTTTGACTAAACTCTCTACCCACTGGTCTAAATACAAATTTTCCAGATTTTTTTTAAAATTATGCTGTCTAGGATATGTAAAGCTACTTAGTTATAATCATGTCTTGATTTTCATTGGTCTTCCCTGTACTGAAACACCCTTAAGTGCAGAGCTGAGCATGCCTCATATGAAATAGCAACCTAAAGGTACCCTTCGGTGCTATGCTTCCAGAGACGCAGGACAGCATGCAACCCAGGAATTGGGGACTAAGTGGCTAAGGACCCTTTGGGGCCTTTTTGATGCTGCTAAGGGGCCACAAAGAACCTCTGAAACAACTGATAGGGGTGGAAACCTAGAATTTGAGCCAGGGATGTCATCACCAGAATCTCTGTAATACAGCCAAGAAATCTCAAGAGGGCTCCATGCTGCCCTTTGCCCTGGGGAAGATGACCTCAAAACCTTTATTTAATTCCTCTGACCAGCTACAAGCATGCTAGAGGTGAGAAGCTCGGCTCACATCAGTACACAATACCATAACCCAGCCGTTAGTTTGCTGTCTTCAAAGACCACACTATATTCTCACCCCAACTGGAAATGCCTTCGTGCAAACAAGTATTTGTCACTTCGCTGCCTGCACAGCTGACACAGTACTTATGATCTGGAGGCCCACATTATGTATTGTTTTAAATGATAAACACATCCACTTCACCTGCAGAGTAACAGCACTCCCTCAAGAAAAACAGTATGACAGAGAAGACAGTCAAGTGGGTGAGAAATGGATGCTTACTAACTTTTCTTTATGCATAATGAAAAGGCTTCACCTTATTTTTGATTCCTGGAAATTCAAATTAATGAGTTGTCTGAAGCTTTTTTAGCTCCTTTATTGTCTACAAGGATGAGACACATTCTGTACCAGCAGAGTTCACATCTCATCCCTAAGAATTAAAAAAACATAAATCTGTGATCAATCTACAGAATACAGATTGTCCATTATTAGCTATTTGAATGATTCATAAGAGACCATAAGATGGCACAAATAATTTTGCTTAACGTCAGCCACATAAGTCTGACATTACAAGGAGGTTTTAAAATGTCTTTAACCTGCATTTTTCCTGCTGTCAGAGTCTAAAGTGTAGCTAGTATTTGCTTCACAGAGAATGCTCAATATGATGATGCTGGGCTTTCAGAGTAGAATCCAGCCCACATCCATAGAGAGGGGGAGGAGGGACAGAATGGGGCACACAGATTAGCACATGCCCTGAAATTAGGTAGTTAGCAACTGAAAGGGAGTAGAGGACACAGGAGGAGCTGGTGTTGGCTCCCAGTGGTTCAGTCATTACTGCACTTAGCGCAGCCAGAGTGAAATGGCTTCCGAGTGCACAACCCAGAAGAGTGCCCTGACTTTGGCTTACAGACAGTTCCATTCCTATCTGCAAAATGTTAACATTTTGTGGAAAACAGGTCCATGTATCCTTGAGAGGCAAAAAGGAGCATAGGCTAGAGAAGCCAATGCAGTCATATAGGAGGGACAGATACGTGGATTCCAGAAACTATTCAGATTTACTTTTTTGTTCTTCTTTCCAAATATATCAAACATTCCAACTGAAGCTTGACTATTTATTATAAAAAAATATAAGCAGTCCTGGAAGCAGAGGTAACTTTACTTTGATGATTAGTCCTAAGGAAGATGCAAGGGCATACTTATGTGCCTACAGATATGGACACAAGGGGAGTAATGCTCTACAGTCTCTTGTTTTGTTTCTTTTCAGCAGGAAGGGTTAATACATTTTCTTCATCCTTTTTTGGTTTAAGGAAAGCTTCATTATAAAAGACAACCCACCAGTTCAACAAATAATATCACCTTTTTTTTTTTGTTTGAATGGATGTCATGCACCAATGTAACAAAAATAAAATCAGTATGGCAAATCTGAATGCAACTAATAAATTAAAAGATCTGGGAGAGTTCAAAAGCTTGAAAATTACTTGCAGATGTGGCCAGGTACTTCACAGTAATGGACACTTGTATCTGTAGATACATCAAAACAAAGAGAGGGAAAGTGAAACAGTCTGTGCTAAAATATATTCAAAGGGGAAGAAGATTTTTATGCTCAGTTTGTGTAATTTCTAATGAGATATTCACCAAAAGAGTATACCTAGACAAATGAAGAGCAGTACTATTTTGCTTTTATGGCAACTCAAACTTCATTTACAAATGGCCCCAGATTGTGCTTAAGAATACAGTTATACTTTGTGCTTTTTCTTTTTCAGCCACAGATAAAATAATATTCTTTATTTTTATGTTCAAAATAAGGACTCTGTTATCACTCATGCCAAAAGCTTTTTAAACAATAATGGTAGAAAAATGGGCTTCAAATTACATTTATGCTTATTTTAAGCCTTTATTACACTGGCTGAGTAGTGCAACATGGATTTTGAATAAATGAGAATTAAGGTCAAAGTCCATTTAAAAAAAGTAAAAACGAGAGGCAGTTCTTTTTCTCAGCTGAATCTGAAATTATTGCAGTGAAATACCTAATCCATGGTACTCCACAGCAACCAATGAAGACTTACAAAAGATACTTAGATGATGGATCTGTCAAGATGCAGACAAGTAGCTCAGAACAGGTCAGTGTTTGCTAACTTGTTTTCCCCACTAGCAATGACCTGAGCTTGATCTTCTTCCTCATGCAGATAGAGGTTAGTACTTTTTTCCTAGCCAGCTGAGGCATGTATTTTGGAGAATCTCCAGTGGATCCTAACTACTTAGTTAAAAGTATTCATTTTTCACTATCCTAAGGTGGTGGGTAAAAAGAGATAAAATGTACTAGCCAACTCCAAACTCATCTTGACTTATTTCAGTAGTCTAGACAAATCCACAGGTTATCTACAGGGGACTCCGCTTTCAACAGCTCATGTATATTCATGTACATAAGTGATGTATATGTCAAAAAACAATCCTAGCTTCACACATAAAATGAAAGGCTCTGTGCTGATCATTATCAGGCAGAAGTCAGATCCTGAGGTCATGATAAATCACGAAAACAGCTCAATGCTCAGCAACAGGCAAGAAAGGCAATCCAATATTTGGAATTATTAGCAAGGGAATAGATGAACACATTGCTATGCCACTATGCAAACTTGTGGTTGCTGCACCTTGAATACTGCATGCAGTTTTTCATCCCTTCATCTAAGAAAGGAAATGGTAGAGCTGGAAAAGGTTCAGAGAAGGGCAAAAGGGATATCAAAGCTATGGAATGGCTTCTATAGAAGGAATAAACGTCTAAGCTATGCCTCTTCAGCCAGGAATAAAAATGACTTTGGGGAAAGTGAAAAGGGTCTACTCAAATAATAATTGTCATGAAAAGACCAGACAGGGATTGGTGTCCACTGTCTCTTCCTGTGCAAGAACGAGTAGGAATCTAACGAAGTTCGTAGGAACCAGGTTCACAACAAACAAAAGGAAGTGGTTCGTCACTCACTACGTAGTAGCTTTGCAGAAATCCTTGCCAAAGGATATTGCGGGATGTGCAAAGCTTATGAGAATTCAAGGGGGAATTGAGTAAGCTCATAGAAAAGCTTCCACTGAAGGTTATTGGGTGTAATAAACAACATCTTTCCCAGGAAGTCGCAGAGATGCAGATATTAGATGCTGGCAGATTATTAGAAAGAGATGTCAGTACAGGCTAGTCCTGGTCTTACTCCTCCTCAGGAAATTGTTTACAGACATTGATGGAGTGAGGATACTGAAGGACATGGACCTTTGAAATGACCTAGTATAGCTCTTCAGGTACACAAAATACATACTCAAGGAGGATTATACTACACATTGCATGCACATGCTTTCAATCCCTCAGATCTGGGCAGAAACAGGACCACTGAACATAAAAAGAAAGAGAAAGTACAAGGCAACATTTAAAGAAGAGGGTCTTTTGTCAAGTACTGTACATTGAGACATATCCTATACAATGAAATAGTGAATGCTTTTATGCTTTCCCTGAAGCTAAGTTTTGGTTTACTTTGGTTTATCCCTTTCTATACATTTAATATCCAGTAGTATTTACATTTAATATCTACCAGCATTTGAGAGACTATTTCCTGATGAGAAGTAACTAATCCTGTACAGCTACAATATAGAGTGCAGCAATTATTTATTTGCCTTTGGCTAAAGATGTGGAAGCTATAGCACATAAGAAGTACTTAAGATGAGAAGTTATGCAAGAAAGAGAACAAATTAATTTAAGAATATAATGTTCTAGAAAGAATGCATAGACATTTTTTGCCCTAAATTTGACCTATTTAACGATCACTGCCTGGTTGGAAATGTATTCCCAAGACTAAGTACCTACTAAAGAGATATGAAGGCAAGAAATATTGACCACTCTGTTGCCAGGAAACAGTAAAAGCAAATCTGAAGCAAACAGATGCCCTTTAAGTTATAGCTACAATATGTGGACTTCCATTTCTGAAAATCTTTGCAGTCAGAGAAGGAAGCATAAGTTAAACCATGCTCTCAGAGCTGTGTGGACATTGTTGGCTGCATCAATTATCATGTCAAGGCTTTAGGAAGGAAAGAACTACAAAATTGGCTGAAGTTTTGGCTCCACTAGAAGCATCGGAACAAATCAATGGCAAGAGAAATGTGAGCCTGAAGAATGCCATTTGGAAGTTTCTAAGGAGTCATTTCAAGCAACGGGGAAAGAAAATACAAAGAGTTACATATCAAAAAATACTGCCTATGTCATGTAGGTAGGGCACTGCCTATTGTTACAAACAAGTAATTGTGCTTTATGTGTGGTTATAGGTCTATGAAGAAAATGCAACTGTGACTGTAAAATGTATCAGTACACTTGCGGTGTCTTGCATGGGAAACAATGGGGTCCCTGTTAGTGTGTGCTCAAGTTGTCTTTGTCCTGTCATTATTTGTACTAGCACAGCTGCTGAGCCTCACCTGTGAACCACCTCAAGCACAGGAGGTCTCCGAGCAGGGAAGAGCCACAGCACTCAACAGTCTGTGGGGCTGACCTATGCTCAAAGGGGTTCTGCTATCATGATGTTTTACCCAGCAGTTGCTGTTCAGAGCCATTTCTCCCTTTACACACCATCAGGCTGCTTCCCTTCCTCCCACTTATGTGACATGAGGTACTGGTGTACTCTTCCTCACTGCAAAACCCCAAGACCATAAGCAAAAGTCTTCCAAGAGCAGGGATGTCATTCCCTGCCAGGAAATCCCTATTTTACATGTGTCCTGCTCTTAACTTGTTCTCAAAATATCTGATAATGGCCACTCCAAGAAACAACACACTTGGTTAGGTAAGTCTGTGATCTGGCACTTCCTATGATGTTCATGCACTGAACATCATGTCAGAAAAAGTTTGACAGGTTTACACAGACTACAACATCCCCCCCCGTATTGCTCTAGAGACATAATTTCAGGGTTATGGCAAATGGTTGAACAAAGATTGCCAAAGTATCCTGACAGGCCAGTTTTCAAAAGAAAACTCTCAAAAGGCATCACATACACAAGATGATTACAAAGTTTAAGAAATTTTATATAGGTACCTGAGAAACACTATCAGGAAGAAGCCAGACCTCTATTGAAAAATACAGTTTGTTCTTAACAAATTTATCATTCGTGTATGCTCACATTTACACATATCTATCACTGTCAGGTCTTGAAAGAAACTCATTTACTTAGGCTTATCAGAAAACTGAACAATGATATATAGTAGCATGCAAAAAGACTGAAGCCATCCATGATGCCATGCTAGAATTCTTCAGTTATTCAAACAAATAGTATTTTTCATTCCAACACATCAAGATTTCAGTGAAATGTTAAAATCAGCTATCATAGTAAAAATGAAAATACACACCAAAACTGCATAATCTATAAACACTTGTTTCTTGTTAAGCAAAACAGAGAAGTTGACTTTATCTACATAGAGAAGGCTGTTTTCCCTTGCAGAAGAGTTCACTAAAAACACATTAAAACAAATTCCAAGATTTCTGGCCCTTTTAAACTTATTTTAAGTCACCCTAGAGTACATTAGGAGACCTCTCTGAAACATCAGTGAATTAATGGCTATCATTACAGTAGCTATCACAAGTCAGTCTAATTGTTATCATAAATATAAAAAAACCTGGTTTTTTCCCCACAATTTTATTGGAATATCACAAAATACTTTTTAGAATGCATTCAACCACCAGTCATAAACACAGAAAGATGCCTGAAGTGAGAGACATCTTCTTTCGTTTAATTTAAACATAGAGTCTGTGTTTATTAATCCCTATCCTTTGCACAGAAAATTTACTTCTAAAACATGAGGCAAGTTGGGAGAGCAGACATCTCATTAAGCTCAGTGGTGACTACCAGTTAAGAATCATACTAACCTATTATTCCTGACAGAAACGTGTTACTTAGACCTCAGCTTTACAGACACATTACTCACTGAGAAATGCCTATGGCACTTCATGGAGACAAAGGAGAAATAAGTGTTTAGAGAGGTATTGAGCTTAAAGATAATGTAAACATCAATCCAACAGATAAAACATTGTTTGCCCTGATTAATAAATCACATTCAAAAGACTCCTGTCAAAGGTCTAATCTGGATTAATCTCTGAGTCATTTTACCCCATCTATCAGAGAATTCAGAGCTCATTAAGACTCTTGGGGTCATTCATGCAGCACTCAGACTTTGCCTCTCTGCCACTGTCTGTCTCTGCTCTCCATCACTAGGTGATCACATGTACTCAACCACTACAGCGTGACGCTCTGAGGTGGGGATGGTTTGGCTGCACGGTGTGCCACTGCTGCTGAGCCAAACTGCAACACACCAACTGCTGACTCCAGCACACAGGCTGCCTTTATACCATGCTGTTTGCCTCAGCCAGGATGTCCAGGACCTGTGCCACTGGTACGCTCTTAGGTGCAGCAAAAGGGCATGTTTGTCCTGCGCTCAAGTTACCCTGGGGTATTACACCTGCTGCACGACAACATGTGCACCCACCTCCCACTGCTGACAAGTCTATACTGCCTGCTTAAGCAGGCCAGATAGCTTCTCTGTGTGGGGATGCATGGATAGAGAGAGGTAGTAAACCTACCCTATGCTGGTGCAGCACCCACCAAAAGTAAGATTACTAACCCAACGTGCTGTCTGCCAAAGATAGCTGTTTGAACTATAAGGCTTAAAATCAATGATCTAATCTTATCCTTTGAATAAACTTTGATGTGCCTACCTTGTCCATGAACTTTCCTGAGATCTGCAATTCAGCCCTTAATCTGCAAGTCTACCATCTTTAGGTTAACAATTCACAAAGCTTCTGCATTTCTGTTGCTGTCTAAGCCAAACTCTTACTTTGAAGACCAGATCATCTTCCTGCTGTTTCCTCAGGGATTTCAAACTATCATCCAAAACTGAAGTGTGGCTAGATCAAGGTCATGACCTGAATTCAAATATCATCTCCTTCACTCTTCTCTTTTCTTAATTCCTCCACTGATTCTACAACTTCCACTGAATTGAATGATTTTCTCAAAGCTCTCTAGAAATTGTCTCCAAGTGGTCGGGGTGCTGCTTTTGTGATATATTTTCTCGGCTCAGTTCCTGCCACATTTTCATCAAGGATAAAGGCTCTGTTGGTATCATAGAGGCTGAGAGCAAGGTAAGATAATATGGGGGTAGAAAGAAGGATACCTAGAAAAAAAAATCTCCATTCCCAGCCCCCTCTGCTATCCAACTGAAATTTAAGTAAGCAAGACCTCTTTGCTACATTTTTAACCAAACAACCTTTCTGTTGCACTGCTATGCATCCATCTAGTTCTTATCCTCACATTTCCTTAGTGTTCACTTCTAATCACAAGTTTCCGTTCATATATACTTTCACCCATAGTACCTCTCACTAAAATGCCCTGCTTATGCTTTCATTCAATTCCTTTTACTATCCCACAAGTTCATCCTGTAACAAGCACAGTAAACACACATGGAGATCCACCACATACGTTTTTCAGTAATTTTGACAGTAAGGCTCAGCATGGCTGGTTGTTTAGTGGACTGATTTGAAAGAGGAGGAGACGGGAAGATTTGAAAATAAAGCACCAAAGGCAGAAAGTGTTTCAGGTAAGGGCAATGTTATGGTAAATACTGTCAAGGTCTCTTTAAGGTCACTTCCTCTCAAGATCCTCTAAACCCCCTTTTTCAATAGTCTGTTTAGGAAAAAAAAAAAAAAAAAAAAAAGATTCTTTCTTAAATCTGCAGCATTTCAACATCCTAAACAACCATTTGCTGCCATATTCTTCCTCCCTTAACTGATGTTTGCTCTCTTCAGTCTTTCTAGCCGAGGCCACAATGATGTCCACAATTTAAATGATGCTTCCTTATATGCTCCAATTGTTGGAAATATCAGGTTATAAACATTTCATACGAGTCAGAGGCAAATGGACAATACTAAGATGGGACAAAGTTTTTGTTTTGTTTTGGGTTCTTTTTATTTGTTTTTTAAAGTTGTTCTTCCAAATTGTGGATGCTAATTTGAGAAAAATACTGAAAAGCAAAACATCATCCACCATTCTCTCAGATTGCAAGTCAAGACCTACAACACTGAAGCCAAGCAGGATTAAATGGGAAGTTCTTAATTTACTTTAAAGCAGGTTTGTATAAAGTATTTGTCTTGCTGATCTTGTGACAAAATACACCCTTTGAAGGAAAAATAAAATCCTAATTTCTTCCAACATATATCCAAGTATTCAGAATAAAACAGATTTGTTGCAAGCATCTCTAATTGCATTTAACGATGACAGTCTGGTCGGTCACATAACACATTCCTGTATAGGCTCCTATTCAAAGCTTTTTATGAAAATAATTTAGTAAATATATAAAAATGTAAAAGATTTTTTTTTTAATGTTAAAGCTAACACGTTCCTGTCTTGTACAGGTAGAATGAAGGCTACCTGGTTTGCTAATGAAAAGCAACTTCCAGCTGCTAGGATCCAAAGCTCAACCTGGACCAAAAGAATTGGGCCTCTAATTCCATAAGGCATGTTTAGTGTCCTAGTTTCTGAACTCCTGGGATAAAACTGAAATCTCCAGTTTGCCTTTCAAATTATATTTCTAGTCTGACTAGATGCATGGCATGGTTTGCTCTGAGCCACGTATGCCTACATACAGCTGCACAGTGCGAGAAACGAGCTCCAAGGTGTGTACACAACCTCTTCTCATCCTAGCTCAGACAGATGAACTCTTGCAGTCTGGAAAAGAAGAGAATGGTGGCAGGGAGCATCCCGCATCTCTGCCTCCCTTCCAAGGTTCTGTTGGCAAAGTCTGAGCCACATTTAAATTGTACAATCTCCTTGTCATTACCTCGTGTGATTTAAAGGGGTTTGTGAGCCATCAACTGGAGTTCAGGGGGAGGTTTTATAAAAGAAAAGGAAATACATGTTGATGACAACAATGGACAGGATGCATACCTGCTCTATTGTGTGCAGACTCTGCAAGGCAAGCAGGAGTAACAAAAATTAAGAGTATGCTTTAACTTCTAAAATGAACACCCATGGCTGTACCTATCTGAGCCACATACTCATTTTTCAGTGTAGGATTACACTGAAAGCATTGGGTTTTTCCAAGCGTGACTGTGGCAGTAATTCAAGTTCCTGAGCTGAAAAAAAACCCCACAGATGGCTTTAAGGAGCTGACAGAAAGTTATCTGCTGAACAAATGCAAAGTATAAACACATGGATTTCCAGGCTTTATTCTGTCCTTAGCTAGTTAGAGATGGGATGAACACCAAGGGCCAAATCCTAGTTCCGCTCAAGTCAGTTGGAGTTTTGCCATTGACTGTAGCTGAACTGTATTTCCCCCTGGAGTCAGAATTCATCACCCTCTTCTCAGGAAGAAGGCTGTCATACTTGTCTGATGTTTACACTAAATGGAAGTTTCACTGGAGGGTGAGCTGAGATGCACAATATATGTCTCTTACTCTTTTAAAAAATATTTTGTTGGAGAATCTTGTAAGCAGGGATGTTTATGGAAGCAAGTACAAGAGAAGAGTTAGAGCCAGCATGGGCAGGGTGCTGTGTAAACAGAGGTTTCACACTGGAACCAGAACTCCCAGCTCCTTCACAGCACTGTCTGTGATGGTCAAGCAGTGGATCTAAAGCCTGGTTTTGTTCTTGGATCTTTCCAGAGGACGGCTGCAAACAGAGCATAAATGTATTGCAGTCTGTACAGCTTTTGCAACATGTGGAGAGGTTTAGGGAAGGCTAATATGAGAGCACCAACCTCCCTTCAGTTGTGGTTT
>VZTV01040597.1:18427-43738 GCA_013400875.1 Anhinga rufa | reverse complement strand
GAGATGAATCACTTTGTGGAAGAGCCAATTCTCTGAGGGGATCAGCTAACCATTTCTGACCCTAACTTCACAGAATTTAAGACAGAAAACAGAAGCTTTAGGACTATCTTATCATACCCAAGTCCTTTGTAACAAACAAGTACCCCGCTGTCTCCCTTCTCCAGCCAGAGGAGCACCAGATGTCCCACAAGAGCCCCTGAAAGGTTTGGTCACCAGCACTTTGCAATACAGGTTGCAGAAAAGGATGTGTCTGCTTGGGTAAAACCGGGGAGAGATCCTTGTATATGTATTGAAGTAGGAAGCCCACGTCTACCTTGTGCCATCCTTACAGTATCTTTGGCCCTAACCCCCCTGATTGCCCACCCAGCCAGCAGAGAGAAATACTCCTCCCTCACCCCAAGGTGATGCATCACTTGGATGCATCACTTCACCCATTCACCCAAAATCTTGCTCACCATGAGGTCAATAAGTAGCAGCAGCCCAAGTGTCCCTGTGCAGGCTGGTTTCTAGTCCTCGGGCAGATGTCTACTGGATCTTCCCTGAAGGGGTCTTAGCCCAACCCAGCTCAGCATTTTGGTTTCATTGAGAAATTCAGCACATTTCTCCAAGAAAGTCCCCTGCAATGGTCTTCCAGCAGAGCACTTAGCTGTATCTCACAGGCAAGATTTAATCTTCCAAAGCAGAGCTCTGGATCAGCAGTGCTTCTCCCAACAGAGTCCTCAGTGAAGAAAAACAGATTGTGTAAATCTGCTTAATCCATGACGAAATGGTCCTCCTTCCACAAGCCCCTCCAAGGGGCCACCAGCTCCCACAAACACAAATCCTCTTTACTTAGAGTGACTCCCTAAGAGAAACAAGGACTTGTGAGTGGGCAATCTGTGTAAGCAAAACTCCCCATCAAAGTATAGACCTTTTTCACCCCTGGAGGAATAAGGAACTATTTCCTTTGTCATCCTCTATCCTACAGGCTCTTCGGCATCATCTACACTGACCAGGAAGACCCTTCTCCCAGAAGGCTCACGTTCGTCCGCCTTTGGGCAAAGCTGTCAGATAATGAGAGGCTCTGGTCTGTCTTGGCAAAGCTGGCTTTTAAGCAGTGATCTCCAGTAACGGAGACCACACGAGCCATCTCCAAGTCCAAACCACCATGCTTTAGAGTATCGCGGTTGACCTGAGCGAGAACCCAGCAAAATAAATAGAGCGCTGTGAAAGTTCTGCCATGGGAATGCTTTAGAGCAAGCACGTATGCACACGTACCCTTGCTGGAAAAAGGGACCCACATTTCAGGAGAAACAAGGAGGGTTCTGGAGCCAAACTGATAACTTGGCTTCTCTTTTCTTTTTCTTTTTTTTTTCTGCCAGGCTGAGGCAACCCAGTGCTTTTCAGTCTGGAGCAAAGAGGGGAGGGAGAGTAAGGGAGAGTAGGAGGTGCTCTTACCCACCATGTGGTATCAATAGGTTGGTGGTAAAAAGCCTCTTGCTGCCAAGGAACACCAGAAATAACAGTGTCAAACATGTCTTTGTGAGCAATTATGGTAAATATAAATACACACACACACTTACTAAAGATGAGAAACATTAAAATATATATGTGTTGGCCTCCTGCTTCTCATCCACTCTTCCCTAGGCCAGGATTAGAAACAGATTGAAGTAGCCTGAGAAAAAACATTCATGTGTCCTAATTCCCTCATTAAACAGTAGGTGGTTCATCTTGCCATGTGTTTGATATCACGGGGTTTGCTTCTCCCCATCTCTTTTGATGTGTCATCGCTCCCCACCCATCACAGGAGAATTTCCCACTGAACTTCACACCTGCACGGTCCTTCCCCCTTACTGCCCGCCCTGGTTAGCCTTGCTAGAGTAGCGCAGGGCCTCCTTATGCAAAGCTTGCTATGTGCACATGCAAAACTGCAGGAAAAGACCTGTTTCTGGTCCTGCTCATAAAATATGTGCAGACTGTGGGACCACTTAGGCAAGTGAAGGTGAGCCAGCTCCAACTGAAAAGGCAGGAAAATATGCTGAGCCTGTTGCAGAAAGAGGTGTCGGGAATCAATGACCGGTTTGCTCATCTGTATGAAGTAACACCAGAATTTTATTAGTATAACTTGGACTTAGGGATAATTTTTAACTGAGGAAAGAGTTGAAAAGAGTCTTTCCCCTCTGCCTTTCCCCAAGAATGTGATTACTCAAAGAAATCTATTTCTGCTTTCAGTTTTTCACCAAGGTTTAAATAAAACTCCGCCGTGCAAAAAGAGAATGAACGAAAATCAGCATGAGTTTAACAATTACAAACCATGACAACAAAATACAAAACACCACGCCATCGATAAGAACATTTTTTTGCACATCTCTGCCAATGTTTTCAACAAAACCAAACAAAGACATGATTTCTGGTGCACAGAGAGTAAACAACCTTCCTAATTCCTGCATGCAAAACCTTATCCTTCTTCTGACCAGCTCAAACCACAGTATTTTACAGGCATCCCACAGATCTTTACGTAGCACATAGCCTGCCCTGTGCTAACCTCATCGCTCCCAGCAGCATATTCCAGCGTAAATCCTCTCATGTGTGCATTCAGAAGAGCAAAGTCATGTCTTGTGGGGACCAGTGTGAGGGAAACCAGTAGCTTCTAAGCACCCAGTGCTCCTCCTCCCACTCTAGTGGGCAGGAAGCGGCTGGAGCCGTGGCTCTGCTCCCCACAAAGCACCAGCTGAGCCAGCACAGGCAAGAAAATCACGTACGTCAAGGAATCGAGCAGAGATGACTTCTCTCCTGGACCAAGACCAGGGTCAAGTCTCTGATTTAAGGCCACGATGGCTGTTTGCTTTTCTCCCTGATAGCTTGAAGCTGCTTGGGGCAGAAACCAACCTCCTCGCCCATGTTGGTTAGCACGCTTGTGACCACCGAGTCAGTGAAATTTGGCCAGATCACCTCCAGAGGGTCAAGCAGCAAACGGAGCAAGCTCTACACCCTACGTGCCCTCACTGGAATCCAAAAGCCATGCCAGCCCCCAAAACACAACATCCTTTTGCAAACATGAAGCATGGCACTCAAAACCCACTAGCTGTTTAGAAAAAAACGTAAGGCACTGTCTTCTCCTTTAAAGTCCCTCTCCCAGGCTAATCACAGTGGAACAGTTAGGAGAAGCTGGGTATTTCCAGAGGGTGATTAGCCCAGTGATTAGGATATCCTCTTCCCAGCCATCCCTCGGTTACATGCTTGCCCCAGTGTGCTGCCCTCCCATCGCATGTGCTGAGGACATCGGCCAGTCCCGCACGCTCTGCAGAGCTAACCTGGCACACGAGGGGAAGCAGAATCCCCACGGAGCTCATTTAAGAGTGACTGAGACCATTTCTTTTGATACAATTTGGGAAATTGGGCTTGAATGAATGGCTCCTCTTCCAGTCCTGGCCAAGACTGTGGTTTTCCATTGAGCAGGGAGGAGGGGATACATACCTTCAGAATTGTCTCTGTGGATGGGAATTCATCATGGTTTATTTTCTCAAGGCTCATGGCTTGTCACAAATCCTTTTAAAGTCATGAGGCCTGGGAGGGGGGGGGTGGGGGGAGAAAAGAGAATGTTTTGGTGTTATTTTTGTTCGGATAGGAACGGTTAGGAAGTCATTCCGATCCCGTTAAGTGAGCAGTTATAAAGCCATAGTCCCTTGGACTTTTTCACTTGGTGAGGTTCAGAAGAAGTGTAGGGCAGTAAAGGGTGTCCCCCCTGCTGCAGATATCCCTCGAAGCCCACCGCTCCGACTTCTGCCCACGTACCCTCAGGCAGCCTGAAGCATTTCAGAAAATCTGCGTGAATCTGCTCTTTTTTCAGCCTGTGTGAACCTTTCTCTCTCTCTTTGACACTGGGCAAGGTGCTACAGCATCCTGTGCCCTTCACATTGCCTCTTGCACCCAAGAGAAGTGCCAGACAGAGGAGTCCCCCATTGCAGTCCTGAGCAGTAGCGTTTTGCTCTCATGTTAAGCGAGAGTTGCACAAACAGCAAAGCAGAGGAAACTCAGAGCTCTGTGCTATCACTTGGGACCTCCAGCTCCAAGCATGCAATGTAACGGTAGAAAGTTTGCAGTCTCCTGCACTGGGGGAAGGAAAGATGCTGGGAGAGCAATTAAAGCTCTGCCTCCCAGGAGGGCAAATGCAATAAGCAGCGTAACGTATCCCCTCAGCTGGGAATCCTCTCGCCTCTCTCCAACCATCTCGGAGTGAGGTGTTAGTCTGACCCACTTGGCCAGCCAGTCCTGACAGCCGTGGAGGGGGAGCATCACCTCCCGTGATAAAAGCGGGCAGGAGGAGAGGGGTCTGGTCTGGCTTTAAACATTCACCTTGCAGACACCAGCCACAGTGTCAAATCTTACACACCTTCCTCATGTCGAGCCTCAGGGACACTTGCCCTGACAAAGGGTCCCCTTGTACAAAGATCCTATAACGGACTGATCCAGGCTCTGGCTGCTCCGTTAGCTGGCGTCCCGTGATGTACAATATACCACCATCTCTCCATGTAATATTACTCAGCATTATGGATCCTGAGAGAACAGGCTTCCATAACCACACTAATAAATCGTGACTGAATTGAAGACCGTCTCCCCCCGGCTGTATCCTGTAGCTTACTGAGCTCAGTAGAGCAGCATCCATTGACCTTGTGGACCCTGAAACAGCCCAATAGAGACTTAATGTAGCGGCTCTCAGACCTCAGCAAGCAGGGGCTGGGACATCTTTCTCCTGATCCACAGCAGCATGTGGTCATCACTACTGGTGAGTGCTCAGCAGCTGGAGCTGGTGACTCTCCAAATATTCACCTGTGTAAATGCTTCTCCACAGCCAACACAGGATGCCTTCGCACCTCAGCCTTTCTCCTCCTGCAGTGAGTCAAGGGCATGAAAAACTCAAGTTATGTCAGAGGGATGCAGAATGTACGCAGCCAGAAAAGCAGACAACCATTTGACCCTCTTGCACTTGCAAAACTGGTCTAGTGTAAGATGTCTGCTGAGATTTTGGGGGGCTTTCTATAGAGCAGGAATGGTGGAGAAGAAAGGAAATCTGAAAAAGCATAAGTCAGAATTTCCAGTCTCAGAACTGTTTTTTTCCCCATCTTTCTTTAAGGTTTATGCATGAGAGTAAATATGAGAGTCGTTTTACAATACTTCCTCACAGGCCCTCCATACTGTGCGAAGCTGATGTGAACTGGAAGAATGTGACAAAGGGTAAAAACGGGGTGCACTACCATGTTCATAGGGCATGAAGAACTGCATAGAGTCAGCCTGACCTCCTACAAAATCCAGGCAAGAATATCTCACCCAGATATTCCTGCTTCAGCCATAACTTTCAGGTGATTTACGGCATATGCTTAACAAAGCCTCCCAAACCTGATTTAAAGGCCTGAAGTACCTGCGGACCCACCATGACCTTAGGTTATTGCCTCGACAATTCAACAGACAACAGCTCCCCAAGAGAAAACGCAGAAGACACGACTCGTAGAAGCTCTAATGGATGCATCGGCAGGAAAGCTGAATGAGAGGTAAAGACCCCGGCCTCTCGTTTCCATTTCTTTTTGTAAAGCTGTGGCACTCAGCCTGAGGCAAAGCCCTCTGAACTCAACAGGAGTCTTTCCACGGTCAACGGTAGGTCCATTCATCCCACCTCCCGTCACCTACCGTCCAGAGCTCGCTCTAATTCTCCATGCCAGCACTTCCCATCGCGCTGGGAAAGCTCCTTGCAGCCCCACTTAGCTCCTGAAGGTTGATTCCCGTTTTTAACAGGCCAAAACCACAGGATGCCAAATAATTGCTTCGTGAATGACCCCAGTGTTAGGGGCTCCGCCGCCATGGCTGGGAGGCCCTTCCACACGTTTGTGGTGCCTCACACTTCCTGACATCTGGTTCCAATTGGCGCTCCCTTTAGCTGCTGCCAGAGCTCAAATGACCTCTTACCTGTGCTAAGGTACCAGTAAGCCACGGGGCAGGCATTGCCCGCAGGATTCTCACCACATCGGCTCCCTCCCCTGCCTCTCACGCCAAGCCCATACTTCATCCCAGATCCAGCGGTTCAGATCCAGCGGTTCAGCCACGATGAGAACCTTTCTTGTGCTCTCCCTCCTTTCTGCAGCCTTTATCCTGCCTTTTATAGGTGGAGGTTTTATTAATTTTGGGGTCCTTATTTGCTTCCCCATCTATGGCATCTCACTATGGCACCTAGGTTCTCAGCTTCACGGGACCCTCATGAGTTAGAGCGGAGCTCTAATACCCCTCAGGCAGAGGCAACCATTCACAGCACCAGCCTGAACGTTGCAAAGCCTCAAATGTAACTGCAAGACTATTCAGGGAATGGGCGGCTTAAAACACAGGATCAGCTGAAAACAGGCACTTGCAGACCTGGGAAGTGTGAAGGTGCAGGTTTCCTCAGCTTGGAAGCTCAAATACAACCGCACATGCCCAAGTATGCAGTCTGCCCCTTCCCTCACACCAAGGGCAGGACAAGGCAGGGAACCGAACCACATCTCCTAGCCCTCTAACCACAGGGATGTCCTTTCCCTTGCTTTTTTGTCACCTTGACCCAATATGTCAGAGTCCGGCTGCTTTCCTCATCCCGTTAACTCAGTTTTTTTAAGCCATGGTCTAAAACACAAATATTCTCCGCTGTTCTTGGTCTGTGAACGAATAGCAAACCAATTCACTGCTTCTCCTTGTTCTGACCCATCTGCTCCTCCTGTTTAGACTCTTCACCAGGAAGCAGAGGCAGGCTGCAGTCCTGCCACCTCCCACGTCGCCAGCGCAAACTGCTACAGAGCAGGGTCCAAGTCCCACTCAGCAGAGCTTTGATACTCAGCCACAAAAAAGCACCATACATATGAAAATCTGGTGCATGCAACCCCAGTAACAAATGATGAACTCCAGATCCTGGAAGGTGGAGCCCCCAAGCCTACAAGTTGGGATCTTGTCACCCTGCTAGAGACCAGAACTGCTTTCAGCTCCCAAGTACGGTGCAAGATTATGTTCTCATTATAAAGGGCCGCGGGGTCTGGTGGTCAGAGTAAGGTACCATCAATCAGGGCTCCTGATCTTCATTTGCAACCACAAATTAACCTACTATCATATTACTCAGCTGCTGTATAGTTTTGCAACAGTTCTGGAGTGTCAGGCTGAGTACAAGCTATGGGAAACAGGGCTGGAGCTGGGCTTGCTCCCAGAAAGCTCAGCAGAGATCCTGTCTTGCACTTTAACTTGGATTTTCTATGAACACTAAAGTGCCTTTACCACCTCATTCACACCTCTGCCACTGGCTGCCTGGGTAGCCTTTGCAAAATCACATAGCCTAGCTCAATTTTTCCATCTGGACACTCAGGATAATTGCAAAGCCCGTTTTCCTAACAAGGTGTTTCAAAATTCCCAGGTAAAAGGCACTGTGGAATTGCAAAACTCTGTGATTTTTGTGTGTTTTGAGATTAATTAGATGCCAAATATAAATCCTGCCCAGAACCTGAAAAATGAAGTGTTGCGGAACCAGGGTGGTTTCAAGTTCTTCCTCCTTTTTTTATGTTTTGATTTCCTCAGTGCATGCAGAACCCAACCTGCCCAAGGAGTTGTGTTTGGGGCTTCTCTGGATCCCATCAGATCACAGCTTCTGGAGCCAGAGTTAATAAATATCCTGGTGCTACGGGCCCAGGTTCCCGACGCGCTGCTGCTTCGGGTCAGAGACAGGCTTACAGACGTCTTTATTCCAACCTGAGTCAGGATCAGGTTGAAGGCTAGATATTCTCATCAGCCCGATTTCCAGCTCTTGATCCTGGGACAGAAGGGACCGTTGAGGGAGAGTGAGGGCGGTTCCTACAGGCCTGCGGTGTGGGAGCAGGGGGCAGCTCCTGCAAACAGGCTGCAGCCTTGATTTACCCAGTGGAGAAAGGGCAGAGGGGAGGAAAGAGAAAGCTTCGGGTCCAGCCATAGCACAGACGTCCAGAAGCAGCTTCCCAAAGCGACCCTCTGAATTTCCTGCAGCTTTAGAAAGAAAACAGTGACCGTTACGGTGACAACTGTGTTTCTCCATGAGCTCGCCCCATTGAGGGGCATCACCCGAGCGCCCGCATCCCTCCACGCTCACCCACCACGCACGTAGCCCCGCGCCGGGAGCACCCGCCAAGCACCTCTGCGCGGCCGCTCGCTCGCATGCGAGGCTCCTGGGGCTGACTCATATTTCTCCATCCTACGCACTCCTCCTGCGGCAGCCAAAGCCATCAGAGAGCTGCCCGGCTGGGCGGCCAGCCCGCCGCACCGGGGGAGGCTGCGGGTGCCCTTTGGCACATCTGGCTCTGGCCACCCCGAGCGAGCACGGCAGCTCCTCCTGCGCCCAGCAGCCCTCAGACTCCGGCTGCATTTCCAACGGGGCATGGTTATTTTGGGGTACCGGGAGGGCGGAAAGCGTGGCTGGCCAGGCCAAGGCTGTTTCTCGGCTGCTGTGGGATGGGCTGCGTCTGCTCTGTGGAGCCATGGACAAGGGGTGGTTGCCTGCAGAGGGCAGCAAGGGAGCACAGCCAAGTGCTGTGTCAGAGCCCGATGTCCGGCACCGGAGTCCAGCTCCGACAGCTCTTGGATGGGTGCGATCAGGATTAGGGTGCGCATACCCCCTGTCCCATTCAGCAACCCCCCCAAAGAGCCGTGCACGCTCAACAGACGCACGCACACACCCTGCAGGGTGTGCACAGGCATGTTCAGCCTCACGTGCTCCCTAATACACGCCAGCACATGCACACGTGCGTTCTCAATAGCACCCTCGGCTACTAACAGGCACCCTCAGCCGCGTGTGCAATCGCGCTGGGCAGCCCCATGTCCCTTGCATTCGGATTTGCACAAGCGCCACAGAATCACAGAACAGCGGGGGCTGGCAGGGCCCTCCGGAGCTGCCCCCGTCCAGCCCCTGCGTGAGCAGCACCCCCAGAGCAGGGGCACAGGACCGCGTCCAGGCGGGGTGGGAATGGCTCCAGGGAAGGAGACTCCACAGCCTCTCTGGGCAGCCTGGGCCACGGCTCTTGCACCCAAAAGTGAAGCCAAAAAGTGTCGCCTGCAGATGCATCGTAAAAATACCGCTCCCCATCACATCGGTACCTGGGGAAGGCCTCACTCCAAAACACTGAGTGTAGCAGGTACAAAAGTGCCTGCACACCCCGGCAAACCCGGCCCACGTGCGTGCGAGGTGTGCCAGAGCACAGCTCCCACAGCCCCTGGCACGGCTACGCTACTGCCCACACCCGACTGCCACGAAGACCCCGGTGCAAACGCACAACCAGCAAAAGAACGTCCATGCAACCACAGGCTGCACTGGTGAAGCATGGCATGAGCTCAGAGCTCCCAGTAGCAGCACCGTGCTCTGTCCTCTTCCACCCACCTGGGCCACAGAGAGGCGATGGGGCTGCATCTTCAGCCAGGATCAGGCTCCCCTCCCTGCAGACCTCCACCTGCCCCATCACCCCAAAGCACCAGGCACCACGAGCGCTCCCGAAGCAGCCATTTACCAGAATGAAATTCCCTTTCAGTCACAGCCTACGTAACCGAACACGCATGCGGCAGGTTGCCTGCCCAGCTCCCATTGCGCACCGTCCTGCTGCAGACGCGCTGCTGGGACCGCCGCTGTCACAGCCCACCCAGGATTTCTGCGGAGAGCAGAGTTATCTCCTCCCTGCTCTGCGTCGAGGACATGTGGGACCCCGGCAGGGAGCTCCAGCCCCTGCCAACCTCCGAACTCAATCAGGACACACAGACGCATCCACCCAGCGCTTCCAGCTGCAGGAGGTGGGAAGCCTGGTCCAAGGAAGGTGCCGGCACACAAGAGAGACCAGATCCAGCACAGCCTTTTCATGCACTTAAATCCAAGCACGTGAGCAAGAGCTTGGCTAGATTGGGACCCCAAGCTCCAGGAGAGGGTAAGGGGATTTATGCATCGAAGTCACACTGAGCATGGCACTTGCAACCTCTGCCTCAAGAGGGGAAAAAAAAGGGAGGGAAGAAAATTAACCCTGGCAAAGAACTCAAGGTTTAAGGACATAGAAGGAGAGCCTCACTCCCTGCCAACCCCAGCCCCTGGGGCTGGGAATCGGAGTTCAGCTGATTATAAACCTTTGAAGCAAGGCTGGAAGGCAGAGGGTGGTGGTTTTGGCACAGCCTTCCCCGAGCCTGAAGCCCCGCAGCCAGGCGGCCGCGTGATGGGGAAGCAGGTGTGCAGGGAGAGAGGGGACAGAGGAGAGAGGAGGGCACGGGCTGGGCAAAGGGACTGAAGGCAAAGCAGCCCTGGTCCTCGGGGAGATCCTGACCTCGGTGCAGGAGTGTCCCCAGGGATGCCAGCCCTCTGGCTGCATCATCTCCCTTTCCACCTACCTGATCAGGAATCACCGGCATCTCCCACATCCAAGATGACCACGCGCAGGACAAGTATCAGGGAAGGGAGATCCCAGCTTGGAGCCAAGAGCTATATTGGGCGTCAGCTTGTCAGGGCTTGTGTGCTCAGCTGCGAGAAGGTAAACACGGCCCTGCGCGCCTGACCACAGCCCCAGGTAGGGAAGCAGGTGGCCAGAGAGAAGGAAAGAGCCTGAACAGGACTGCTGTGCTGCACGAGGCCACGAGCACTGAGCTAACAAACAGCTTCCCAAGGATGCCAGCAGTGCCCGAGCATCTCCGTAGCGCTGGAGCATGGCAAGGTTTTATAAGCACTGGCTCCCAGCATCACACAGGGGTGAGTGGGCCCACAGCCATCTAGGTCAGCTGTGAAAACTTGCCGTGCACATCTTATTGACTAGGTAACGCGCAAGCGCTGGTCTAGGAAGACCTGCGGGCATCTTGCGTCTGCCATCAAGAGGGGTGTTGGGACATCTGTCCTCTTCCTGCATCTATTGTCTGAGCCGGCAACGTGCGCTGGCAGCCCCGAAAGCCAGCCGTGCCCTGGGCTGCATCCCCAGCAGCGTGGGCAGCAGGGCGAGGGAGGGGATTCTGCCCCTCTGCCCCGCTCGGGTGAGACCCCCCTGCAGCGCCGCGTCCAGCTCTGGAGCCCCCAGCACAGACAGGACATGGACCTGCTGGAGCGGGGCCAGAGGAGGCCACGGAGGTGATCAGGGGCTGGAGCACCTCTGCTGTGGAGACAGGCTGGGAGAGCTGGGGGTGTTCAGCCTGGAGAAGAGAAGGCTGCGGGGAGACCTTATTGCGGCCTGCCAGTGCTTAAAGGGGGGCTGTAGGAAGGGTGGGGGCAACCTCTTTAGCAAGGCCTGCTGTGACAGGACAAGGGGTGACGGTTTCAAACTAAAGGAGGGCAGGTTTAGACTGGATAGAAGGAAGAAATGTTTTCCACTGAGGGTGGTGAGACCCTGGCCCAGGCTGCCCAGAGAGGTGGTCGATGCCCCATCCCTGGAGACATCCCAGGTCAGGCTGGACGGGGCTCTGAGCAACCTGCTCTGGTTGGGGATGTCCCTGCTCACTGCGGGGGGTTGGACTGGATGGGCTCTGAAGGTCCCTTCCCACCCAAACCATGCTGTGATTCTATGATTCTGTCGATGGAGCAAGAGCATCCCCAAGGGCACCTTTGGGACCCATGCTACTGCCTGCCTGGTGCTGACTTCCCCAGTGCAGCTCCCTCCTGGGCGCTGGAGCATCCCTGAAGGTCCTCACACAAAACCTCAGCCATGCAAAAAGAGGATACACACAGGGTTTGGCAACCTCTGTGTGAGCAGCTGGTGGCCTGACGTGTTCTCTAATGCCTTGAGCTCGCCTCTGCATGGCCATAGCGAGGTGGGACTGGGCTGCCCACAGAGGAAATGTGGCAGCAGGTCCTGCAAATGTCCTGGACTTGGGGTCACATCCATGATCACCCACTTCAGGCACAGGTTGACATGTCAACTGCACCTCCGTTTCCCCTCTGCAAAATGCTGCTGGCTCCTGGTGCTGTGGTGAGGAGCTTGTGCAAATTTGGGCAGTCTCTATGGGTCAGGGTCACTTGTGGAGCCCCAGCTGGACAGAGCTGGGGCCAAACAGTGGCCTAAAACCAGTGACCCACAGCTGCTCTTGGTCAACAAGAAAAAAAACACAGTTATTAAAGAGCTGCTCATGAAGTGAACACCATCCCTTTGATCCACAAAGTGTAGCGATACCACCGCGCCTGTGACCATGTCATTTAAGACAGGAACATCATTTACACACCAAAAGGAGCAAAATCAAAGCCACGCAACCACAGTTCACCTCGGGGTTTCCCAGCTTTTGCAGCCTGGACTTTGTGGCCACACTAATACCTTATTTTAACATGCCTTTGAGAGGTTTGTTTTCCTAAAAAACAAACAACTTGGAGAACGCTGGGGCACCGTAATATTCCCCAGGTTCGTGGGCAGGACTTGGGGCCATTGCTTGGCTCATGGGCTTGTGCTGAGCTGTGGTAGGCAGGGGACAATTAGGAGACACACACTATAAGGGCACGAGATGTGTTGCCAGATGGGTTCAAGGCCATGGGATGCTCTAGCAGTCGCAAGGGAGGACAAAGCAGAGGGCTTTGAGGTGAAGGGTTGCCTGCAAACTCCTTGGGCACTGGTGACAGGGGCCAAAGGTATTTGTGCAAAGACAATCACAGCAGGGCTGACCCAGAGAAAACCTTGCTGGAGAGAGTACAACCAGGGAAATCAGAGGTTTATGTACTTTTGTTCCAGAGGTTGCATCTGTTCATACTGTCTTTGCATCTTTGTACTTACAATTAGCCCATGATATTTCAATCTAGAGCCAGGCTCCTAAGCAGAGATTTTCATTTAGCACTTAAACTGAGGAACATTGAAGCCTGGCCGATAGCTGAGTTTCAGTTTTACTTACAGTGGCATAAAATGCAATTAACGGTGCTGTTCCATCAAAGGGACCAAAGGAGACCCCCTGCACATGCATGCTGTCAGGCACAGGACAAGTCTCCACTGCATTATCACCTCTCTGTCACGCAAAGAAAGAGGATGGATTCAGGTTCTCCCCTTCCATTTTCAAAGTCCTGAGAGGAAGTGCTGGTGCATCAGTGCCCTTCATCAGTGCAGACGATTGGCTTCACCACTGGCATTAACTCCTCAGACTGAGCCTGTCCCATAGCAGGAGATCCATAAAAATACAGACAGAGACAGTGTGGCCTTCTCTTCCCCAGTACGCAGTTCAGCCAGCCCTGGAATATTTTCCCAGCTCAACGGTAGCACCCAGACAGTAAATAAACCACAAACTGCAAAGTGAGAGCAAGCCTTGGAGCCGCGCTGGAGGGACGACTGGCACTTCCGAACTGGGCAGCCGGGAGAGCTTGACTGGTGTTTTGGGGTCATGGAAACACCACTGCACGTCCGCTCTGTTTAGGCGTCTGCACCGCAGGGCTGACCATGTCTAATGTCTGGTTTTCCCTCTCTTTTAATAGACAGAGAAACCACCTGGCTGTGTGAACCTGCCCGGGTTATCAGACCTGCCGCAGAGCTCCTCTGTTTGGCCACCGCTGTCTCCTGCTGCCTGCTCCTTTCCCCCTCTCTGAGCTGGATGTGAAGAGCTGGGAATACGTGCCCAGGGCTCAGCACCTTCCCTGGCCGCATCGTGGGCTCATACGTGGGTGCACACGTTGCATTTGGCCAAGTCACCCTCAGGTGCAACCCCAACGTAAAGATTTAGCCATTAAACCATTGCTTGGGTCCAAGCAGATTCATGAATTTAATCTGTGCTGCTGAAATCCTTCCCAAGCACGGGAGCAGGTCCTCAGCATGGCTAAGTCTGCAGAGCTTTCCTAAGGGAAAAAAATGGGAATTTACAGCCTGCCGTAAAGCCATTTCTGATGGGTTCGTGCAAGTTCTGGTGACTAAATTGGGGGGTGCTGGGGGAGGCAGATGGACCATCAGGCTGTCGTGGTTCAGCCCCAGTCAGCACCAAGCCCCACGCAGCCGCTCACTCACTCCCCCATGGTGAGATGGGGGAGAGAATCGGAAGAGTAAAAGTGAGGAAACCCATGGGTTGAGATAAAGACAGTTTAATAGGGAAAGAAAGAGCCGCGCACGCAAGCAAAGCAAACCAAGGCATTCATTCCCTGCTCCCCACGGGCAGGCGGGTGCTCAGCCATCTCCAGGAGAGCAGGGCTCCNCACAGCCCCATGCTAGCCACTACGGAGAAAATTAACTCTATCCCAGCTGAAAGCAGGACACAGGCCAGCGAGCAGCCAGCAGCCAAGCTGGTTTGCATCTGCCGGTGGAGAAGCTGTGGAGCACCCGCTTGATCCGGCTGCCTCAGGGAACACAGCGCGGGGGCGAGCAGCTCCAGTGCCACTAATCACCTTTCTCTGCTCAGGCACTGGCTGCCCCAGCAGCAGCAGCATCTTCTCGCCCATCCTCTCCTGGATTTCCATCAGCCCATGAGAAGCAAGCCCAGTCTTTCTCCACCTTTCCACTCTTCTGATAACTCAGAGATAAATACACCAGGTTTGGCAAATCCACCTTTTCAAAAAAAAAAAAAAAAGGATTTAAAAAAGAGCTCAGATAACTCAAAAGCCTGGAAGAAGTATAAATTGCAACAAGAACAAGGCAGCACAAGGAGCAAGCTGCAGCTCTTGGTAACCGGAGCCCATACAAATAACGGGTCTTCTTGCCCTACTTCTCACAAAGCAGGGGTGTTGGACACATCTCCCAAAAACAGCCACCCCACCAAAGATTTAAGGTCCAAAGGGTCCAGGTTACCTGATGATGGGTCCCATCACAAAGTTGTGAAGGAAAGGGAAAAACTGAGTGTGCTCTATGAATGCAGACATTTCTGGGGAAGACGAGCTCTCCTCAGTGATTCCTCCACCAAGACGTATAAAGGAAATCTGGGCAGAGTTTTCATGTCCCGTATTTTTAAAAAGATGGTGCATTGATGAATGCTTCTGAGGAGAACACACAGAGAAGTGATTCAGAGGCTTCCTGAGCTCAGTAATTTTTTCTTGGCTTATCAAAAAAAGAAGGTTGAGAGCTGATTTGATGACTTCGCATAAGCCTCTTCGCAAGGAGCAAAACCCGGGTCCTAGAGGGCTCTTTAGCCTGGTGGTGAAAGGCAGGACAGGAATTAATAGCTGAGAGTCAGACAAATTGCAAGTGGAAATAAACAGCGAGGGTGATTAACCAGACGAACAGCCGAGGGAAGCGGTGGATTCTCCGCCGCCTGATTTCTTCAAGATGATGCTTCCCTGGAAGACGTGTTTTTGTTGAATCCACATGGCAGGGAACGATGCACAGGTAGAAGGATGAAATTTAAGGCCTGTATTCAGGAGATGAGACAGGATGATCTAACGTCCCTTCTTGGTCATAAACCTGATGGATCTAGAAGTCTGTGAAAGTTGGCAGAGACGCATTTCCCCAGTCTGCCCCTGCACATGTAACGCTTGCTCCATTTAATAAAACCTCGTATTAAAAACATCTCACTAATTTTCTGTGACAGCAGTTCTTTCAAGAGCAGACATTGCCCAAATGGTAACAAAACCCTTCTTCATATCCCAATCACCCCCCAAAAACCAGCGCGATGTCTCAGACGAGGCCGGCCCAGGGAACCACTTGAGACTCAAAATGACTTATTCCTCTTTCCGCTAAGAAAAACAAAACAGGAAACGGAGCAAAGCAAAAAGAATTTTTTTTAAAAAAAAAAAAAAGGAGAAACCTCACCACTGGCCATTTGCAGAGTGCCATCCCAGCTAGTTTAGCCAAAACACAGATTTCTGCTATTTGAGGTAAATCGGTGGGTGGTTTGGGAACTGGCAGTGTTGAAGATGGGGCCTGACAGCCCCGTGAACACGGAGAGAGAACAATTAAACTGCAAAAGTGAACGAGGCCCCTTCCCTTTCCCCAGACAGCAAAGAGCAATTCCTGAGCACAGCTTTTAAAATATATTTCTATTGTAATAAATTAGTTTTAGCCTTATCTCAGGCTGGTTCTGTGTCATGAACATCAGAGGTTTTGCATCGCTGTGGGAGGAATTTAAGGCTGAAGGGGGTTTCGGGAGGGAGGATACAGGGCCAAAGGTGGCAGTCACTTGCAGCAATGTAACCCTCAGACCAAAGCTGAGCAAGAGCAAGGCAGATTTACTGAGTGTGACTGAGATTTAAGTGAGCGCAACACCACCGTGGAGTTGTGCCATCCATAAACCGGAGGCAATGAATCATCTCTGCTGAACACAGGAACTCACTCTGACAAAACTTTCTATCCCCCCCCACCCATCAGACCACCAGATTCTTTTCTCTTACTGTCATGTTACTCAAAAAAAAGATTTTTAGGGACTTTAACTCACACGGCCTGAAATTCCCATAACTTCTGCCTTCTAAATAATCGTCTGGAAGCCTTATGTTAGGTCTTAGAAGGCATGGCCTCTTGCTTGCCTGGAGCACAGGGATGATTGCCTCCGAGAAGTGAGACCAGATGAACATCTCTAAGGTGACTTGATAGTGCCCCATTAAAAAGGAAAGCAACATTACCTCCCAGTAACCCTGGAATTACACCTTGAGAGCACGATGTATTGCTTTGTCCTGTGCTGCCCATCTTCAGGATCGAGGGATGGTCCAGAAACCGACTGTGGGCTCTTCTGCACCCAGTTGAAATATGTTGGTCTGGTTGGTTTTTGCAGTTTTTAACGGAAAACTCTGCAATGGCAATTGAAATGAAAATTGACAACAGATCGATATAAATATAACATTTGCTTATAGAGAGCTCATGGAGCAGGTCTGGAAGGGCTTCAAACCCAGTCTCCCCTCCCTTCCCAATTTTATTATCTTAAAAGTAGAAACAGATCCCAATAGGCCTCATGGATTTCAAGTTCATTTGTGAGTTCAGGGTCACAACATCTAAATTTCACTCTGTTGACTTGCAGAGCCAGATGTTACCAGAGGGGGATGTTAATCCACTTAACACAAGGCTTGGTCCCAGACTGCTGCCAGGGAGTCACCAGTTACAGTGATAAAGCCCTTTGCCCCTTCCAAGACCTGCTCCATCCCCTGCAAATGAACACCCGCGGGAGCAGGAGCTGCTAGGCTATCCCACAGGGCAAAGAGGGAAACTGAGGCACTGAGCAGCTCATCGGTACCTAGACAGATCCTGACAGGTAGGACATGAGTCCGGTGCATGCCCTGTGTGCAGGTGCATGGAAGACACGTGCACATCTTTGCACATAAATGCACCTTTGTGCCCTGCCTTGTGGTGGGCTAAGCCAGAAACGTCCACAGTCACGGGATAGTAGTCTGAGGAGGTTATCTGCACGAAGTTCGAGACAGCGTAGAAGAAACCCAGTAGAAGAGACAGAGGAAAGTGGAGCAGCTAGCAATTCAAAATCAGTTTCAAAGGAACTGCAGAATAACTCAAAGTAGAAGGGACCTGCAGTGGTCACCTCATCCCACCACCTGCCCCAAGCAGAAGGCACCATGGCTTAGCAACGCGCCGTAGAAGATGGTGAACTTGAGGGAGGGTGGGAAGAAGACTGATAGGATTCACTGCTGAATTACTCCTTGGGGTCTCTTAACTGCCTTATCAGCGCGAGCAGATAACGACACGCTCCCTGAAACTCTGCGGGGTGACTCAGACACGTTCAGCATTTCAAGTCCTGTAAACCTTAACGAATTGATCTCGAGGGGGCTTTCCTATAAATTGACCTTACCTAGCAGGTCAGCTTTAACAGGAGGATGCCTCTGTGGTCTCTCTGGGTCCATTTTTTCTGGCTTTCTGTGGACAAACACTGGTTAATTTTATGAGAGTAATCTGACACGGTAATTTACCCGGTCCAGATTTGCCCGTGAGGCCCCTTCACTGCCCCACTGTGTGTATCCACCCAGTGATTAATGTCCAGCAGAGGAAATGTTCTGCTTTATTAATAGATGTAATAATGTCTGTCTTAATGAGACTCCTGCAAAAGCAATTCTAGTACTCCTGGGCTTCTGTTTTTAAATAAACTTCTGCAGAAGCTGGCAGCTCAGACCAGCCAGAGACTGGGCTTTTGGCTGGTCACTTCTGGGATGTGAAGTGCTGCCGTAGTGTCCAGCTCCGTGACATGATGGGAGCCTGGGGCACCCACAACATCCTCCACTGGGCTCTGGACAAGGCTCTGTATTTTGGCAGTCTGTAGCCCAATCCTTGGAGCCAGCCAAGCTTAACCAACAGCACTGCTGGCTATATTTCATCACTCCCTCACCTTTTCAACCCATATCCCTCCTTCCCTAAATGCTTTACAAGCCACAACACCAAGAGAGAAGGATCTACTTTGAGAGCTCCAGAGGAGGACAAGACAAGCTGATGTAGAGCGTATCCACCGGTGGCTACAAAATAATCCTGGTGCTCCAGCAGGCTAGGACCTCCCTAACCAACCCATAGTCCTAACCTGAGGTTTAGCCAGAAAAGAGGTTCAGTCTACACGTCTCCTATTTTTTTCAGCTCTTCCCTCAGTATGTGTTACCGGACATGCTCAGAGACAGGTACAGGGTACAGCGGGGTGCAACAGCTCCTCTTACGTTTCATGAGCACCCAAGCGGCACATCTGTGGTTGTTTGGGGTTTGTCGATGCAATCCACCACCATCACACACAAGCACGTCCAAAAAACAACCTTTCCCTACCGAGAAAAATGAATCCGCGTAGCCATGATTAGACAAATATTGTTAAAGGAAAAGCTATATGTGAATGTAGACTAAACATAGCTCTTATGCCAGATAAAACTGTGTTCATTACACTGAAAGAGGAACTGTTCATGCCATAACAAATGGTCAAACATGATACTTCAGAACAAATATACATATATACTCCATCTATATTTATAATGTTGAAAAAGCGTATAAAAGCCTGATCCAGCTTCCAACACAGTCAAAAGAAAGACAATCATTGACTTTACGGAGTGCTGGAGGAGGACATGAAATGGTAACATGAACCAGAGGACGCAGGTAAGGTCATTTGGATGCTGGTCTTAGACCATTAAAAAGAAATTTTCTTTGTGCGAGTGAATTGATTGTTCAAGCTGCTGCCTGAAATACTTGGGAAACATTTGGTTTTGGAGCCCATACTCCTTAGCATTAGTATGGCGTTCAAGGTGGTGTTCGACATTACCTTAATTTAATTTCATACCACCTAACGGTGACTTTGGGAAGTTGTTTGAGAAAAGTCCACCTTTCCCAAGGTCTCCATTGTGGACACCTCAACCTGCATGCCACTGCTTGCTCTTTCTGATCTCTGCTGTCCCTGGGAAGCTCAAGCCACTGTGGAAGGACCCCATAAAGTCGGCAATCTTCTCGTGAAACCACCCAGAGGGAACAAGCGTGAAGCCAAGCAGGGATGTGTTAGCTAAAACCGTTGTTCAGCCCCCAGTTTTGCGTCTCTACGCTGCAGATAGTTTAGGGGGAAACACGCACACGTCCACTGGAGACCCGAACCACAGCCTCAGAGCTTCCATGACCCTCTCTTCCCCACATGTTTTCATGCAAACCTTCACCATTTGTATTTTATCATCTCAAAATCCCACATCAGCAGTTAAACCAATAATCAGGAAGATGCTATAAGTTAGGATTTCGGTGTGATCACCTGCTGTAGAGGAAAAATTTCATTTTCAGCTGGGATAAATTGGAAACCTCTCACATGCAAGCGAGGAGGGAGACCTTCAGAAAGAAATATTTGCCAGAAAGCCATTTGCCATTCCGCCACTTTACGTCCTTTTTGCGGTCACAGTCAATCATTTTTAAATGTACCGATTGGACATTTATAAGATATCAATGCTATCCAGGTGCTCTAATTTTTTATCACAACGTTTGGGAGATGTAGTAGAATTTATTTTTGGAGTTTTCAGCCTGTTTCTGTCAGGAGGCCAGCAGGGGCCTGGACGCACACAGCATACCAACCTCGCTGTTTCACTGCAAACATCTAAAACCGGCGTGTGAAGCCTCTGGCACGAGAGGTGTGTGGAGAGGAGAAGTCATCAGCAGCCCCAAGCTGTCTGTTGTAGCAGCATCCCGCAGCAGGCATGATGATCATTGCAGGTCCCTTCCAACTGAAATATTCTATTCTACTCTATTCTATTCTATTCTACTCTACTCTACTCTATTCTACTCTACTCTACTCTATTCACGGGGCAGCATGTGGCGGGCACCCATAAATGCCAGCCAAGACCAAAGTTGGGGTCTCCGAGGGCTCCTAAAATTATCTGGGGGAAGGTGATGCCAAGAAGCCACCCACACCACCTGGAAATCCATCACTTTCTCCCATCTCTCTCATTTTTAATAATTCCTATAAATGCTATTTTAGTGACCCTTCAACATTTTGCACCATTCCTTTTAGCTCAGCTCTGCCTTGCCATCCCCTTGGAAGGGCCTGAGCCTCGAGCCTTGCAAATTAAAGCCGTGCTTCAGTCAGACCAAGAGGATGCAAGCCTGGTCTGGTGGCCTGCTTCATTGTGCAAGAGACACCAGGCTGTGGTGCGAAGGAGAAAGAAAGAAGAAGAAAAAGTCCATGTATGCGCAGACACACACCCCCGCGCACCTTTTCTACGCTCTTGCACACAACCTTTAAAAAGAAAGTTTCCAAGAGTTCAACTAAAGTTAAAACAAAGCGAGTAACGTGAGACTCGGCGCTGGAGCCGAATGGAAAGTACACGGAGTCCGACTGACCTGCGCTGCCGTCCAGCGGCTCCCGCGAGACCACCCGAAAAAAAAGCTCCCTGCTTCTGTCGGAGCTGAGCGAGCCACATCATCTCCCTCCAGGGGTGGTGCAGCTTCTCGGGAAAAGCCATAAATTAAAAATAAATAAATAAATAGAAGCGAAGAGAGGGGACCTGGCGGGGGGAAAGAAATCCCAAAGAGAAAAGGCCAAAAGGAAATGACCTTCCCTGCTATTAAATAGGTGACAGACGGGCATTATAAATGCATCACGGGTTGGAAGGGAAGAGAAGAGCGAGGAGGTGACGCATCGGCCCCTTCAGCTCACGGGGAGGCCGGGAGGGGGACAGGACCAAGGGAGAGCGCAGCTGCAGGGTGGTTTTTTGGCGACAGCCAGGACAGACACTGCAAGACCGCTGCTGGCAAGACACATCCAGAACGGCAACCAGGAAAAGAGAGAGGCCACAAAGTGCGAAAGGGAGGGAAAGGAGCCTCAGATCCTCTGGCTGCACCGAAGGGACACAGGCTTGGGTTGCATGGTCATATTTTCCGGCCAACTCCAAAGAGCTGTATTAATTCCTCCAGCCTTTGCTTGCCTTTGAATGTGATCATAGGAAGGGTTTGCAAAGCAGCAACATCCTGTTCTCCGGTGCCCCCACCGCTGCCAGGGCACTATCAGAGCTTTGGGTTTTGTTTGGTTGTGTTTGTTTGTTTTTTTATAGGGAGAAGAGGAAGGAGGCAGAAGCTAATTACCTAAATAATTACCTAATTACTCGCTAAGCACTCCCAACACACCCCACCTCCACTCTGGGATGGGTGCAGCTGAAACTCCCACCAATAGCTTGCCACATCGCTTGCAGAGCACTTCATCCCACCACCCAGGGCCAGAAGTTCCTAAAACTTTTTGAGTTTAAGAGGCTCAAGGCGAGCCCTGCTCACAGAAATCTCTGAGGCACAGATTTGCCGAGGAGCTGATTGCTGGAGCTGTCAGTCTCCCAGTAGCCCAAGTGGGAGGTGATGGGAGGGCTGGGGACAACCCGTCTGCTCCCACCCAGCCTGTAGCACTGCTGCTGCCCATCACAGGACCCTTCCTACCTGGGATACCCTTGGGAAGTGTGTCCTGCCTCATCTGGTCCACCACACACATCCCGCCCAGCATCTAGCCTGTCAACGAAATCAGTCGTCGGGTGTATGTTCTTCAACCCAGGGTGGTCTCCTGGGCCACCTCTATATGGTGGAAGCTGCTAGAAGAGCCAGCAGCAAAGGCCAGGGCACACACGCAACTGGAGATAAGCACCATTCCCTTCCCTCCGGTTTGTTTTGCCCAGCCTCTGTCTCCCGCTGGGGAGGGGTAAAAGCTTTGGGCAGAAACCGGGTGTCCTGGAGCTCACCAGACCTTCAGGGTGGGATGGACCTTAGAGCGGGGGCACCTTGCTCAGGCTGCTCAGGACCGTGTCCAGCCGGGCTCTGAGTATCTCCAGGGATGGAGACTCCACAACATCACCGGGCAACTTGGGTCAACGTTGGGCCATCCACCCCATAAAAACCCTTTTTCTTATGTCGAAGGGGAATTTCCTGTGTTTTAACCTGTGCCAGCCAGCAAGGCCTCGCCCCGGCCATGGAGACCGACAGGTCCCCAAGTGGGTGCAAATTCCCCCTTGTGGGGTGCCCCAGCTCCCAGGACGGGGGTGTTACCTTGAGACCCCAAACCAGGAGGGCCACAAGCCCTTCAAGAGGAGATGCAGGTGAATACGAAACAAAAAGTTTGGAGATTCAACTCTTTTTATTATGGAAGTCTATAAAATAGCCACATGGATTATTATTTATTTTTTTTTTAAGATCACAAAATACACAACATTCATTTTAATATGCGACACATAATATTATATACATATTAAAAACCACATGACTGAAACACATGTTCACACGGCACCAGTTTCATAACGAAAAACCCCACAAGTGCTTTTTTCTTTTTCTTAATATTAAAAACAACTGTGATAAAACATATTAATATTTTTCCAGACAATGTTTACAATAAAGAGAAAAAAATTCATATTTTACTAAATAACAAATATTTAACAGCAAAACTTTATACTAAATATCTATTTTGAATTATAACAAAAATAGTACTTATAATAGTTTATATAGACAGACCAAAAAAAAAAAAATGTGTATAAAATAATATTATAGCAAATTGGACTGTGCTAAAAAAAAAAACAAAACAAAACAAAAACAAACAATTCTGAGATTCAAAGTGCTTTATTCTGCAAACCCACTGCAGCAACTTTTTTTTTTAGTCAAGTTATATTAGTTAGGAATGGAAAAACAAAAGCATGACTTACTTACGCCTAGATTAAATACTCACACACACAAACATTATATATACACATGATGTAAGCATATATATATAATGGATGTATGCATCTTACATGACCGCTCTCCAATCAACCACTCACTCAAAAGCATGTTTGGTTTTCACGTTGTAATGACATTGGAAGTCAACATAAAAATTTCAGTGAAACCCTTCACCGATTTCCCGTAAGCACAAGCGGGACCGAGCCCTTGCGGAAAAGCCTGCCCAAGAGATTTTGCTTGCTGTAGCACGGCACGAAGCCACCCATGAGCTGTAACTGGACCTTTTCACCTCGTTGTCCATTCCTCTCTCCAGCTTTGCCCTTTTTCAGCCTCCTCTCTCCCCCGAGCACAGTTTTATTGCCCCGGCAGGTCCCAGCTGGAAATGGGGGGCTCCTGGACAGCACCCGCTGGTGGGTCTCCGCGGGGTTTTCACCCCGCGGCTCCCCCCTGGCAGAGCATCCTCCACCTCCTGCCCCCGTCCCCATGTCCTGCAAGGGCTCATCATCAGCAAAGACCACGGACGCCCTCGCGTGCCACATACCTTTCCCCAAATATTTGCCCCTGGGAGACTCACCCCTTCCCACCACATTCAGGTTTATGTCCTTTGCTTCTTTGCCCTTCAGGATTTTGATTGCAGTTAAGCTCCTTTTATCGCCAGGAAAGTTTTCTCTCCATCAGGGACAAGGAAAATACCTGAAATCTCAACAGTGCCTGAGCTAGCGGTGTTTCACTCAAAATTTCCAGGCTGGCAAACTAGCTGAGCCTGTGCTTCGAGGGTATGGTGCACATAGCCAGAGGCTCCCAAGACCTTGCTTTTGGGTTTGGCACATGGTTTAACAACCAGGAGGCAAGGTCTGGATCTGAATGGCATCTCCTAGAAGACTGGGAGTGTTATTTCAGGTTAAATCGACCTGAAAATCAAGCTGTGTACCCTGGTATGAGTGGAGACCATCCGCCGGGATGCTCCTGGGGGGTTTCTGGCAGCTTGGCTGACGGCAATCCAACCTCAAGTGCTTCCCCTGGCTAAAAAACTGCCTCCCTCCTCCTTGCCCCCACCAGACGACGGGCTGGCAAAGGCAGCCATCACCATCGCTCGCTCCACACTTCCTTCGACCTTCCAAAGAGGCACCCGCTCGTCAAAAGCACAACCTGCAAAGCAACCTGGTAAGCCACATCTGCCCCTTCACCTTTCTTATTTCAACCCCTCTGACTTATCTGGACACCTTTAAAGCAGAAAGCCAAGCTGACCACCCAAGCATGAGATCTTTTCCCATCACGGTTAGGAGAGGTCTCAGCCATGGTCTTTGTCTTGTTCTTTCCACCTTGGAGGGCAGGAGATGGGAGAGGAGTGGGACTGGGCAGGATGGGCAGAGATGCCTCAAGTCAGAGAGGGATCTCCCAACCTGGCGCTTGGCTCTAGTCTGACCCAAACGCCTGCCAGGGCACTCAGGGAGCTTCTGCTCTGCACCCACGTGCAATGCCACATCCGCTTTCAACACAACCCACCCATCTCACAGTCAACCCAGAAGCCTCTTGCATGCAAAAAGTAAAATAAAATAAAATAAAATAAAATAAAATAAAATAAAATAAAAGAAAATAAAATAAAATAAAATAAAACAAACCCACCCAGCAATTTGAATGCAAGATACCTTGGTGGACGCTTGCTTGTGCCGGAGAAGCTTTGGGCAGGGCCCTTCTCCCGGGTGGGACAGGGCAGACAGCTTGCAAGGAGCCCACTGCTCACTCTCCTTCCTGACGAGCTCTCCCATCGCCAAACAAAACCCAAACACGAGACAAACGATGCATATGTTGGCTTATTTATAGAGATCACCTTTAATGCAAACGCCTCCCGTCAAAGAGGACGCACCGAAACGAGCAGCTCTGAGCGGGGCGGCTTTGCTCAGCGCCCCGGTGCTCACAGAGCCGTGGTGGGTCGGCAGGGCCGTGCAGTTTGGAGGCTGGTGCCTGCACCTTGAGGGAGAGCAAAGGCACCAAAACGCCCCCAAAACGGGTGCCTCTGCACAAGGAAGGGGCTGGTGAGGGGCTGCGGCGGGGGAAGGGGTGCACACAGGCCGTGTAGCAGCAGCAGGAAACTCAACGAGAGAAAAAGGACACCCCCCCCACCCAGCCCCCAAATGCAAAATGCCTTTTGCAAAATGCAAATATGCACTCGCCCGAGGCCTCAGAGGGACGGCTCACCGTCCGCTCGGCCCCAGACAAGACACCACAGGGTTTTTCGGTCCCGCAGTGGAGGCAAAATGGCAGCCCTCCCTCCCCAGCCTGCCCCAGCGCAGCGGGAGAGGGAACGGGAACGGGCATCGCTCGTCTCCCCCTTGCCAAGGAAAGC
>VZTV01040597.1:2033-18327 GCA_013400875.1 Anhinga rufa | reverse complement strand
ACCAGCTAATTTAACACTGTTAAAAAAAAAAAGATCAGAGGCCACCCAAGAGCCACCCTGGGACACCAGACCTCTGATCGCCAGCTGATTTCCAAAGCCTGTCCCGCAGTCGGGCCTTTGCAGCGCTCCTCCTCGCAGCAGAAGTGTTTTATAGATATTTATATATATATATTTATAATATTTTAGATACTGTGTACGGTCAGACATCCCAGCTTGACTCAGGTTTTGCAACTCTTCCTCCTTCCGAATGAAACGAGACGCACGATGACACCCCAACCTTCTCCGCCCCCCACGGGAAGAGCAAAACAGTTTGGGCAGCTTCACCGGTGGAGAAAGCAGTCCCGACCTGGAGGCTCTGCGAAGTGAGCATCGTGGAGAAGCTTCTCATCCCTCTCTCCTCCCCTTCTGTTCATCCCCTTGCCCCCACCCCACCCCTCCGTCCCCTGGCCACCCGTCCCTCGTGCCGCCGGCGTGGGCTTTACACCGTCGCCCCCAGCATGGCATCTGTCCCCGTCAGGATCTCGTTCTGGTTGGAATCCAGTCCGAAAAATTTGACCTTGAGTCCGTCGACTGGGTGGACCACAGGCACCAGGGTGATTTTGGGGAAAGTCCTGGTGGCAAGCTCGAAGCGGCTGGTGCTGGCCAACTCAATGGCCAGCGCCTTGAGGAAGAGCTTGGCCAGGTGCTTGCCCAGACAGGTCCGTACGCCTCCTCCGAAGGGGAGGTAGTGGAACCTGCCGTCCTTGTCTTCGTTTCGACCCTGCCCAAAGCGGTCTGGGTCAAAGACGTCTACATCCTTGAAGACGGGGGCGGTGTCATGGGTGTCCCGGATGCTGTACATGACGCTCCAGCCTTTGGGGATTTGGAAACCCTGCAGAGAAGAGGAAAGGGGTGGAGAGAAAACCAGAGTGAGTCAACCCTACTGCAAAGGGAGAGGGGGCGGGAGGACAAGATAAAGCCATTTTGCTTTGTCTGCTTCTTCCCATTTTTCTTCGGGTTTATTACTCGAGCGCGATGCAGATTCAAAAGAAAACCGGAGAGCGCAGCGCAAAGGGCTGGGAGAAGGGAAACCTGGGTTTATTCCTGCCTCTGTCCCAGGGACACGCGGGATGATATGTTGCTATTTATTTGCTTTGCGGTCGCTGGCAGGGGTCGCCTACCAGGAACCCCGCGGTGCTCGACTGCCGCAGGGCAAAGGGAAGCAGCTTTTCTGGTGCCTGTGCCGTGCCCCGCGCGCCGGCCAGCCCTCCCCAGAGCATCCCATGGCTTCGCTCACGCCCCGCCACCTCTCAGCCTCACACGCCCAACGCACATGTCAGGGCCTGGGCGATGAGAAACGGGGCGGATTTATCATCCCCTGAGCACTTTAAAAGGTTTCCGACTCAAATCATCACATTAGTAGGATTTACAGTGACAAGCCAGGTCTCAAGATTTTGTTTTGCTAGTAGGAAATTCCAGCCATTGCGGTGAGTAATCTGCCTGTCATCCAGCAGCCTGGAGATGCCCTTTGCAGTAAACCTTTCCCTTGTCACACCCCAGTTTAGTTTTTGGCGTCAAACATTGTCACAGGTCGCTCTTTGAAGGATCATGTCTGTCTCTCTGACAGCCCGAGTGCATCCCTTCCCTGCCATGGGCCAGATCCCATCACCCTCCTCTGAATCCAGAGCAATTCCACCTCCCATCAGCAGGAGGACCGAATTCGTCCTTCCTGAGGTCTCATCTAAGCTTAGCTCAAGCAGACTTTGCAACACCGTGCAAAAGGCTGTTTAGGGAAGCTCCCGGTGCAGCCGCACCCCGGCAAGACGGCAATACTCACGTCCAGCTCAAAGGTTTGCAGCACCGTCCGGTACCCCCCGGAGATGGGGGTGAAGAGGCGAAGCACCTCCTTGATGACGCAGTCCAAGTAGTGGAGGCTGTTGATGTTGTCGAGGCGGAGGGAGCCCTCGCAGATGCAGCCGTTGTGGAGGATGCCCTTGCTGCGCAGCTCCTCCCGCAGCTTCTCCAGGACCCGGGGGTGTTTGAGGAGCTGCATGATCAGAGAGGTGCTGGCGCTGGCGGTGGTGGCGTAGGCGGCGAAGATGAGCTCCAGGGTGCCATCCTGAAAGACAAGAGCAAAGCCGGGGTAAGACACAAGGGATGGACAGACAGACCGGCCAGCAACCGCGGCATGTCAAGGGACAGGCACGCAGGCTGCCATGGGACGCTGTTTTCCCCAAGAGCTCTCCAGCCTGGTGATGTCTAACTGCAAGGTCCCTCCTCTGCAGCAACCACCTCTTGGACATCCGCCACAAGGAGCTTCCCACAAGAGCCTCGGAGGATGCTGAGGACCAGACGGGCAGGAGGAAAACACCCTGGGGATCGCTCTCGATAGCACATGAAGGTCAAGTTATGCCATGACTCTACTGCAGGTAACAACCTGCCGAGGGCTCACGTGCCCTGCAAAGGAGGCACCATAAAACTGGATGGGTCAAGGGGTGAAGCTGGTCAAGGCTGAAAGCTTCAGCAAACTTGTACGGTCTTTTGGTATTCCCTGGAAATGCTTTTTAGAAAGGGCTGAGCATGATCTGCAAATAAATATGGCCCATAGGAAAGCAACTGGCTTGTCGGCACCGTGATCCACCAGACCCGGATTCACCTGCACCTCCAACAACACCTTGTGTCCCCCCCACTCTCACTGACCATCTCCGGTGGGCCCCAAAAAGTCCTCCGTACTGCAGGTCATGCTTTGCTTTTTGGGGAGCCCCTGCCCTGAGCACAGCAAGGACAAGGTGGCCATGGGGAAGATCTTTACCTTCAGCTCCTGCATGGTGAGCTCCTTGCCGTGCTCTTTGCCACTCTCTATCAGGATGTCCAGCGCGTCGGCGTAGTCCTTGCCCTGCGTGTTCTGCAGTTTCTCCTGAATGGCTTTCTCCAGCCCCTTCTGCAGCGTCTCGCGTGCCCGGATGCCCTGCGGAGCGGGAAGCCATGAGACCACGCAGGACACAACGCTAGCACCGCCGGCCCCAGCCCAGCATCCCCGGGAGCTGGAGACGTGCTCAGGGCAACATGCCTAATTAATACAGCTGCAATTGCAGGTGCTCAAAGAGAAGAATAAAGATGATGAAGTTGTTCCCTGGGCAGGAGGAGCAAGCCCCGAGCGGGCGAGATTACAGGCAAGAGTAATCAGCACCTACGTGCAAATGATAGGTCTGATGTGGGAGCCCCAGTACTGCACCAGTTCACAGGCCTCCGGCTCACCCTGGGATGTATGGCAGTCCCTGGGAAAGTTGTCTCTCAAAGGAAAGTCAATTCATCTGAAAGGATTCTCTTCCTGGGAGCGTAATGGGCTTCCCGAGCAATTTTATCACCTGGTCTCAGTAAAGCAATTCCTATCTGAGTGCAGCTGCACTGGGCTAACCTGCTGCTGCAAATGCTTCGGGGCTGCAAATGGTTGGGCTCATTCGTGTGGTCAAATAACAACAACAAAATTTGCAGTGGGAATCACAAAAATACATTCTAAAACCCGTAACTCTGTTACCAAAATTCCCTATGAAAAAAAAATACTATTTTTTGTCTATGTTTTTTTGTTATGTTTTCATTTTGCATCACCATTCATCAAAAAACTAGAATAGTTCTTGGAATTAGAAGGTCCACTGACCTGTTTCGCCCTGGGGACAGGAGGCAATTAACAGGAGAAGGGTCCCACAATCAAAAAAGTACAGCAAAACTCCCAGTTGCAAGTGAGGAAAAATTACGCATTAAATTCTCCCTTGCGCTGAACTGCACACTCTAAAAACCTATGAATGGATGTCCCTCTCCACTCCACCAAAAGAGGACTTTGTAGCCCCAACTGGACCCGCTGCTGGAGGTCAGAGGGTGACACGCCAGCCCACCGAGAACCAGCAGAGGTGGGGATTAGCCACCGCCCCGTTAATCCCACTAATTTGGTGTTATCAACTGGTGGAGGACTTAACCCACATCTCTTACCCTTCTGTAGCCGCTGAAGGGCAGGTCCACGGGCAAGGAGAAGACATTCTCCACGAACTGCTGGTAGACCTCGAAGAGGCGGTTGAGCTCCTCATCAGGGATGCGGAAGCCCAGCAGGACACGGATGGCCATACGGAAGGTGAGCTTCTGGGTCTCGTGGTAGACGTTGATGGACTCAGGGTTGCTGCTCCAGGCCCGAAGGGTGTCTTTGATCACCAGCTGGATCTTGGGGAGATAGCTCTCCAGTGCCTCGTGGCTGAAGATTTTGGAGAAAACCTACAAAAGAGTGAGCAGAGATTTCTACGCGGCCCCAACACCCTCCACTTTGCCTTCTCTAGTCACCAGCTTCTGCCCACAAAAATAGGCATCCCAGGTCTCCTGTGCTGAGCAGAAGACTCGTCATCACCCAGAATTCATCACCCAGAATCACCGATTCCTAAAACAGCTGCCAAAACGGGTCGATAGAGGACTACCAGCTGACAGATCCTCCGCAGGCTGATCCCCGCCACAAGCGTCACGGATGACGGGCAACAACACGGTGCAAACCAGATACAGGAGGGAACGCTTCACCCCATGCACAGGATGGATGGAGCCGGCTTTCCCACAGCTCCACGGCTCCCGGCTCCCAGTTACATTCATCCCATGAGTTGGACGCTACTAATAAATCTCTTCCCCGGGGATTCTCTAGTGTCTAACGTTACGGTTGTGCACGCAGGCAGGCACACGTAAGCTTTTCTCTCAATGGGGAGCACCGGCAGTTTCTCCCACCTATCAACCACCCTTTTTTAATATATGTAAAAAATGAAGTAGAGAATTTTTTTGAGGCGTTTAGGATATCTGTAAAATCTGGCTGAACTTAGACATGGGTTCAAGTGGGGAAGAGAGGCACGCACGTACCCAGAGGCTGTGATCACACACGGCTCATTTCCTCGGGAAACCGGGCAAAAAACCTGATGTCAGTAGACAGTATTAATTTAAGCTCTGCGAGTAAACACTGCGCGGGAGTGGGCCTCCCCAGGTCCCTGATGCTAACGGCTCCTTACTCCAATTTGGGCCAGGGCCCGCGCATTGCAAGAGGAGCTCAGCAATGCCAGGAATGTCCCTTCAGCCCTCCCCGGTGCAGCCCACAGCACACAGCTTTCATTCGGCATCCCCGCCGCATCCCTCCCAGAGTGCACCGGAGGAAAAAGTGCTGTTTGTTTATTTTTTATTAACCTCCACACACACACGGGGCGGCACGCACATACGCACCGCCACATGCCAGGCCTCCAGGAAAATCAAATTAGAGCAGGCTCCCAAGGAGGGAGCTGCAAACCTGCGTAGCCTCCACCGGTGGCCAGTTCCCGGGGGGGGGCTCAATGCACGGTGGGGGAGCTGCGAAGTTATCAAACCAACAAGAGGAGAGAAATCAAAGCCTCCCCCTCTTTCCATGAGCGCCGGACTCGCTGGAGCTGTAAATGTGAGAATTTCCTCCGCAGTCAGCACTCAAAGGGAAAGGTAACATTTTCCTGGCTGCGACCCCTCATTGCTAATGCGCATCGTTCCCTGGGAGTTTGTTTGGTGAAATAACACCTCTGTCCCCTCGCAGCCCAGGGCAGGAGGCTCGACAAGAGCCGCTTCATAACGCGCGGCGCTCGGGCTGAGTCCCGACTAAAACTCATCACACAATACACGGTGGGGCAGAGCTCGGAGGCTCCCCGTGGAAGTATCAGCATGCAAACAGAACGGCAGGAAGGATGGGAGAGAAAGCGCAAGCAGCCCAGCAGACAGATCTGCTTGCAGACAGACAGCCGTCCCCAGCTGGCTGTGCAGAGGGAGGCATGAATGAACGGAGCGGAGGAATGAATGAACGAAGAGCGGGGCCGCAGTGAGATCACAGCGAGCATGCGAGACGGTGCGGCTGCTGCTTTCTGCCGCCTCCCTGTGCTTCACGAGCTATTTTTAAGCCTGGAAAGGGCAGCAATGCTCAGGCAGACCTGCCTGTGCGAGGTGGTGAAAAAGCAGCAGCTCGGAAAAGAAAAGCCGGAGGTGCCAAAGCTGAGCCCGTCGGCTGCCTGCGGAAGGTACAAAGGGCCAGTTCCTGGTGGCCGTGAGCAAGACACCAGGTTTTGATGCAGCGCTGGATGGAGGAGAGCTGGCAGGGACAGGACCTCCTGCCAAAGGGACATCCATGTCTCCCCATTTGCCCTTCATCCTCGCCGCGGGGTTTGGGATAAGGACAGAGGCTCCCAGTGAATCATGCTGCTCTCCCCAGATGCTTCCCGTGACTCAGTTTCTCCAGCCGAAAGCAGAGCCGATGAGGGGACAGCCTCTGCTTAAGGAGCGCCAAGGCTGCAGCCCTGCTTGGAGCCACCACCCTGATGGAGGTGGCCCCTGGGGCTCCTGACCTGGGGCAAACCCCATCCTCCCCCAGCCCTGCCCATCATCTCCCACAGGCAAAGCGCTCGGGGACCCCCTGCACCCTGCAAAAAGTACAGCAGCCCAAGAAATGCCTCTGGTCCTGCTGCGGTGGTGCAGGGAACCAGCCTGGGGCCAGATCCGCACCCCACGGACCGAGCCAGACTCTGAAGAAGAGAGTGCTGTCCCAAGGAGCGACATGCAGTGAAGGCACAGAGGAGGAGAGCCTCAGGAAGAGAAGGCTGAGCCCCTAGGGAGGTCAACACAGCACCTGCCAGGCCTGAAAAAGTGGGAGCATTTAGCACGGGGGAGTTGGGGGCGATTTTTTTTTCTATTTTTGCTCTTTTTTGAGCTGTCCTTTTGCTATCAGGCTCCTCCAGCTGCAGCCGCCTGCACCCCACATCTGCCGGAGCCCGCAGCTCCCGGCCACGGGGCCAGCCAACGTCGCGAGCCCTGGGCCACGCTGCCAGCTCGCTGCAACGTCCCGTCCACTCGCCGCCGCTGCACTCCACGCCGCCTAATCCCAGATGTCAGCAGATCCTTCCCCAGCCAGACACAAGTCTGGATCCCCTTCCAGTCACCTCCAGTTCAACCCTGCATCTTTCCAGTTGATTAAAAAGGAGGAAAAGGCAGCCAACTTTCGCCGACAGACCTCCGCGCGTTTCTAGCCTAAAATTCCTGCGCCCTCTAGTGAAGCCGAGCCGAACACCTCGGCCGCTCGCCGGAGCAAGACCAAGCAAAGCCAAGGAGCATCGGTGCAAGAAAAGTTGCTCCAGAGCTGCCAATAGGTAAAATCATCTCTAAGGGGATGCTCGGCTTTGCTAACACCGAGATACAATAGCCCAGCCATGGTGGGGATCCGTCCGGGCGGCTTCAGCGGCAGCGCCGGGGAAGTGGCCAGGAGTTTTCAGGGATGCTGGAAGGAGCACCCGAGTTTTTTTTTCACATTTTGATATGTCCCAAAAGAAGAAAGTCTAGGGATTTGCTCTGTCTGGGGGCATTCATTTACACACACACGCTCACCCCACACCGAGGGAGACACCACCACCCAGCGAGCCTGGCTGGAAACTTCCAAATCCGTCTCGTAGTGGAAACAGGATATTTAAAGATTTATGGTTTTCCTAAGGCAGAAAATTCCTTCCCAGTGTCTCAGCTCCAGGATCTCCTGGACAGGTCCAGCTCTGTGTGACAGCAAACTGCCCCCGGCCCTGGCTGGAGAATACCCCAGCCCCATCCTTAAACAACACCAAAGAGGAGAGGACATTCACGTGAAGAGCCCTGAACCTCAACCCACAGCGTAGCAAAGGCTTCGTTTGGTGGCTGGGGCGGAGACGAACTAGCAGGGATGATGCTTTTCATCGTGTTACCCCTTCCTTGGTGCTGGCCAAGCCTCCCCACGCCAAGCACAAGCTTCAGCCCCTGCCTTTTGCTGGCCACGGTCTCCCCTGCTCCCACCCGGCACATCAGCACGGCAAAGAGGGAACGCAGCTTTTCCTTCCTCCCCTCCAGGAGGAAAACTTACGCTCTGGGATCAGACACCTGCACCTCATCCAGCCCGTGCCGGCCAGAGCTGCTGGCTCGACCGAACAAAGGCACGATTAGCGTGGAGACATTTTCACGAACCAATTTGGCACCCGGTGGCGGCTTGGCCGGCGGGACTTGTCAAGAAGCATCCAAAGCAGCGTCTCAACCTGGAGGCGTTCTGTTTCTTCCAATGTTTCAAAAGGCAGGCAGTGTTTGTCCCAGCCCTGTCCTGTCGCCACGTTATAATGGATGTCTGCCTCTCTCCGGCACCAGACGCGGAGCTGCCAGACATGGAGCCCACTGCCATGCTCCAGCGGGCTTGTAAACCGTGGTGTTTTTGGAGCGGGATGAGAAGGCTCATGGGCAAGAGGCTGCCCTGGCATCATGAGCACAAGCAAAGCGAAAACACAGCAAAAAAGTTGTGAAGACTATGCAAGGCACCGCGAAGAGGAGAGGACCTCCCCGAAACCCCACCGCTGCCCTGACGCCCTGCCATCTATCTTTTAAAGGGCTTCGCCTTTCACAGGCACATAGCAAAGAGCTGATGCCTTTTCTCCCCGTGCTGTCGTTGGAAAACAGAGCACATGGACCACTCCAAGGTCTCCTGCCATGCTCCATCACAGGAGGAATCCAGGCCCATCCAGAGGGAAAAGCTGAAGGTTTCAGCTCCCGACCACCCAAAAGCAGCAACGCTGGGTTTGCCCATCAAAGCACAGCACTTGCACGCAGAGCGCAGGTGAGGAGCGCGGGTGCCGCGGAGGAGCTGAAGGCAGCAGCCTCTCCCAGGGAGAAACGCAAGGGCTCCGTGAGCACTGCGACCTGCCTCCAAAGGGAGCCTGGTTACAGCAGCTGGAGTCTCCAAAATGAGCCCAGCTGAAGAAAAGAAATAGAGCGCCTTTGCAAAAGGCAGTTTTACGGAAATTCAAATGATTCTCAACAAAAATGTCCTGGGAAAAAAAATGTAAAGATCATTTCAGCATCCTTGGGCCATGTTATGATGATCATGCACCTTTCAGGGTAGCCCATAGCCCTAATTTTTTTAAATTTTTTTAAACATCTAGGGTTGTGAGGAACTCTAGCACTTCATATTTCCGCTTGAGTTCAGAATAAAAACGAACCCAAGCCCCCCATTCCCCCACGGCTCAAAAACCTCCACGTCCGAGCAGCTCTCCTACAAGCCCTCCACATGGCATGGGAGACTTTGCTTTTGATCCGAAACCTCTACAGGCTCAGGTTAAAGGGGCTGGGATGCAAAGGGTGAGAGCAGGGAACAAGCAGGACACCCTACGTCTGGGGATACCTAAGCACACCGCGGTTCTTCAGCACCTGTGTGCCTACACCACGTCCGAAGTGCTGCTCCGAGTGTCCTCCCCTCATTTATTCACGAGGAATCAGTGCATTTGAGGAGAGCAAAATTCACCTTACATATTGCCATCGCTCTTCAAGGAGGGAATCAAACACAGGGAGGGAAAGAGAAAGAAGATATCACTTCAAGGGATAGTGTCGCAAAGAAATGGGAGCTGTGTGTCCAGCTGGAGGGATTAGAAAGGTGGGATCAGCTGGCCAAGAAGTCCAACAGGGCACGTACCCGCTGCCTGTGGCTGGTGTTTTTGGCTGGAGCCGTGGAGAAGGAGCGTCCTGCAAACCCAGCAGGCACAGGGCTGCCTGGGCAGAGCAGCCGTTCCTCGGCATCTGAGGGCTGGGTCCAGCTGGGATGGGCCACCCCGTTTGGTTTTGGACCACATACCAGATCTGTGGTGTGGAGATGAGAGTCTACCCAGGGCTAAAGGGAGCAGCTTGCCCAGGCAGCAGGGATAGTGCCCTGTCCGCTGCTGCGGAGCCAATGGAGGAGAAATATTAGGAGAAAAGCCCCCTTTTTGCTGACCCCCTGCATCTTCCTGCAGGATGGAGGGGGGGCCAAAGGGAAGGGATCCCATGTGTTTAAGTCACCCAGAGCACGGATTGTCCTAGAGGCAAAGCCAGACTTGGCAAAGAAACGAGCCTCAAGTGCTCTTCCACGAGAGTGCCTAGTCCTTGGTCCTGCCAAGTGCTCCACAAGCTGGGAGCAGCGCAGCAGGCGAGGGGTGGCCACGCTCACGGAGGGGCTGAGCGGGAAACACCCGCCCCATGAGGCGCCCCGCTCCGTCCCGAGGGTGAAATGAATACGCCTTCCTGAGCACGCATGGTCTCTTGGCAGAAATAGGGGAAGACGCTTGGAAAAAGCGTCTCCTCCAGCAGCTCTGCCGCCGAAATCCTGAGGAAGGTCTTGCAAGACCTCCATGCGCTGTATGGGGATGAGCACACACCTGAGGGCGCAGAGGCGTCCCTGCTTATCAACACATGAGCTCCTGCAGACCATCAGTAAGGCCTCTTCTGAGCCTTAAACTAAGCCCAGGGAGGAGATGGCAAGGGCCGAGATGACCCAAGGCCACCCTACAGAAGTAAGGAGAAGGAAGCTGAAGAGCAAGCTGGCTGACAGATACATTTCGTGGTAGAAGTGCCACCCAAGAAGCAGTGGAGAGCATCGTTAATCTGAAACAGGGGACTCCGTCCCCATAAGGATGAGCCGGATATTACGAACCACAACTTAGCAGGTTGCTCGAGCTGCTTGGGAGGATGGAGTATGACGCAGTAGAAAACCAAAGCCCCACAAAGAAAGCCTGAAAAGCTCCCCCCCATCTCTGGGATTAGCTCCTGGCATCCCCCATTCCTGCTCTGCCTGGACCTATGTAGAGCTACGGGCTGCAGACCGCAGTTCCACCCAGCGCAGAGCACTGCAGCCCGAGGAGGGGCTTCACCTTCTCTGTGTCTCACAGGACATCCAACAACTTCCACCCCCGATGAGAAGGAAAGGTAGAAAAGCCTACGCTAAAGAGGTTCAGCTCGCAGGGTATCGTGCAGCTCCTGGGCTGTAACCACGCTCCGCCACAGCACACCTTCTCAAAGCAGGGTCTGAGCTTGCAGGGCATTTTGAGGTGGAAAGCGCTACGAAAAATGCATGAAATCTGTCTTTCAGCCAGGAGTGCCTGAGCTTTGCTTTTTTTTTTAATCCATTGGAATCACTCTGGATTTACACCACTGTAGATGACAGCGCTATTTGGTCTAAAGTCAATGAGCCAACCTAGCTGACAAATTCTTCCCCAAGACCGCGAGCGGGAGCCCTCCTCCATCAATGGAAGCCTTTTCTCCGGCTCCAGTGGCTTTTGCCCATGGGTTAAAGCTCACAGGGCAGCAGCCCAACACGGACACACCGAGAAGGGGCTGGGGCCGGGCCAGCCGATGGCAGCTGGAATCCAGCCCGCTTGAGCTGACCGATACGACTCGGGGTGGGGGTGTGGGCTCATATGGAAGGGGATGGTTTCCTTTCCACTGTGGGATTTACAAGTCGCACGGAGGAGGGCAGCGGGGTTGGGTGGAAATGCAAGGAAAAAAAAAAAAACAACCTAAAAAACCCCTCTTAACAACTTGGGCCAGAGTTTTTTGTAGCGTGAAAGGTAGGTTCCCGCCGCCTCCCATCCCTCCTTCCTCCTCCCGCCCCTCTCCCCCGTCTCCCTCCTTCCCTCCCTCCCCCCCAGTCCAGCCTACAGCAGCTGGTTTATATTTGGCTGTAAATTTATGGCCCCTTTTGTGTTCTTAATCCTCTTGCAAACTATATTAAAGCCTCAGACCTTTCTACTTGGTGCTAATAAGCTCAACACTTGTATGCCTCCGAGGCAGAACATTAATTGTGGTGTGTTAATGAATGATGTAGTTTTGGACAGTGAGACAAAACAGGCCGTTTCTCTGCTCCACTGTCTGCTTCCTCCTCGAGTCTCCGGGTCTAGGATGTCTACCCAGCCCACGGACTGCTTTTATTTTATTCTTTCTTTTCCTTTTTTAAGCCAGCTGTGCCTATTTTTGGATTACTATGCTGGAACGGAGCACGGGCCCGGCAAGTCCAGCGCTCTCCTGCCAAGGCTGGATGCTTCCGAGGAAAGTCTGAGTCCCACCTTCCCCGTGCACCGTAGCACACCCGCGCCGGCAGCGCGGATCCTGCATGGGGGAACTCCTTCCTGGCCCCGGGCGCTGCTCAGTCTCGACCTAAAACCTAAGGGCCGTGCGTCCTGGCCACTTCCAACTCCCAGTCCCTTCTCCACCGAGATGCTGGGGTCCCTCGCAGGCAGAGGCGCTGGAGCGCCTCCCTCTCTGCTTGCCGAACTTCAACTTCCCACTGGCCTTACATCCCATAAAACCAGCGCCCATGCTCTCACCATGCCTAAAAGCAGATTTGCTTTGCCTTCGCCACAGCTCGTATCGACCCAGGGATCGGCACTTCCAAAAGACACACGGGGTGAATCTGGAGTGACTGCACCGATTTCACTGGGGTTTCACGGGTACCAGTGGGAGCTCACGAGCATAAATTGGAACTGAAGATGTCTAAAAGGGCAGACTGAGCGTGAACTGCCAGACTGGGACAGGGTCCCAGCGTGGCACGTACGGCAGAGGTGGCATGACTGTGCCACCAAAACAAGAGCAGGATGGGGAGCAAGGAGCACCCTCAGCCAGGCACCGTCCCCAGTCACCCCTGCCCAGTGTAGGACAGCAGGCGCTCCCTTCCCTTGTCACGTCGGACCCCGAGGGATGATGTGCATCCTTCATGTCATGGAGAGGGGCAGGCATCTGCCACCAAAAAGCCAGCGGAAAGACGTGCCCATGCTCAGCCAGGTGCGAGAGCAACGCGGCTGCTCCTGCCAGTGACCTGCAAGGGGATTTCGAGACACAAATGCCACCGTGGAGGAATGACCTGCAGCACGGGTGGCCCAGATCCTTCTCCGACATCAGCATAAACTCCGTGACCCACCAGCAGTGACAGCCTCTCAGTAAATATCTATCTCGGGAGAGAGGCTGAGGAGTTTTGGGTTGCTTTTGTTTACTACTTGTAAACTATTCTTATCGACCAGCTTCATCTCGGGCCAAGGACAGAGCCAACGCTGATGACATCTGCAATAAGCGATACCCCTGACGCAGGCAAGCCCCGCTCTCGCCCTCCATCCCGCCCCACAAGCTGCCACGTCCCTGGGCAAAGTTGACTTTATACCCAGAGACCCCTTCTTTAATAATTGGAGAGTTCATTTCCCGATTTATATTAACTCTGACAGCTTCCTGCAGGGGAGCTTTAATAAATAGGGGATGGGAAAGCAGAAAGCTGCCGTAGCTACCGGCTTGTTAACGTGGCTTTGCTCTGTCTGAGCACCTTTCACACATGCATCTCGGACTCCTTTATCAACACCCACAAGATTTAAGCCGCTGGGATGGAGGAGAGGATATTCATCTGGAAGGGGGATATTGAATCTGTACAAGATCCCGAAAAGGAGCTGAGTTAGGGAAGCAGCAAACCTAAGAGAAGAGCTCCAGAGACTGAGTTGTCCGACCCAGCTCTGATCCCATCACCGACACGGGCGAAGCATCCTGCAGCAGATCCAGGAGGGCTAGCTGCAGTTTGCTGGTCTTGAAGTTGCATTGAAGAGCTGAATCCCTCTGGAAAGCTTTGCAATACACGGCCAGCGAAAGAGCCGATTTCAATGGCAAGCTACCCGGAACACCGCGCAAGAACACGCTGGGTTTAAAGCTTGTCTTCACATCTCGGTGGCAATCTGTCCCATCAAGAGGAGACCACGGCTCGTTTGCCAGGGAAGGATGAAAGAGCATCTGCCGGTGCTGCTGCAAATCAGTGCAGCTCCACGGGCTTATAGAAGGATGGCGAGGGCTCATCGCGGGAGGCGACCATGCAAAGGTTGGTGGAACAAGAGCGAGGGATGACCCCGACGGTTCAAGCTGCAGAAGAGGGTGAGCACATGGGGTTTCATGCTCCACCTTTCCTCGTGTTGGCTAGCACCCTACACCACAGGCAGCCTCAGGAGAAATGGTACCTCATGTACAATTTCTAGCAAGACCAGAACAAGAGAAACCACTTAAGAGAGAAGGCTCAAGCTCAGAGATGGGGTAAAATCCAGAATACTACCAGAACTACTACTGCTCTTCTCCATGGAGCTTTCAGACTGCTCCAATTCTTTTAATATTCTCTATTAATACCAGCATTCTTACTACGAAAGCTGGCAAAGTCTGTGAAGAACGCTGTCCTCTGCCAACAGGTTCTTAGCTCGGTTCCCCGGCAGCTCAAGAGGAAGGTACAGACCAGGTACCTAAAGAGAAAAACTTCTGCCTGGAAGGAACAAGTTTAAATCTTAAATCTCGTGCTTCCACCTCAGACCTCTCGTGGTCTCAGCAGCAGGATGGGGTGAGTTAAAAGTCAACACCGTTTAACAGCAGGAAAAGCTCAGGGCTAATGAAGTCAAAAGACGCTGGCAATTTCCGCCAGCAGAAGGCACCTGGCCTGGAGAAACCTTTAATCTGGTCATCGCAATCTCCTCAGGAACAAGATTATCTATTTTTTCCTGTTAGAAGCAGGTTCCCCTTTCCTCCGCGTGCACAAGTCACTCAGTCCAGGGCGAGGGGTGGTTTGCACAGAGGAGAAGGCGATGCGAGCGGCTGCGGGACTCCGGGAGCACCCAAGGGTGCGTGATGCATGAGATGCTCAACCCGCAAAAACGATGGGTAAGAGGAGACCAAGTGAAGGAATCGGAATAACCTCCCGCTTTCAGAGGGAAGGGAATCAGCTGCGCCCAGCGTCCCCATCCCCGCGCCCCTGGTAGCTCCTCTGGCACCCGCAGGCCCGCTGACACGGGGAAAGCGTTCGCTCTCGGGAGCGCCAGAGCCCAGCGCAGGGGCGCGGTGTGCGAGCAGGAGCAGGCACGGCTGGCAAGGGGCAGCCCGGGACAGCACTGAGCCAGAGGACCTGTTCTCAGGAGGCTTTAGCCATCCCTTAAGGAGGAATTAGGATCCTTGCCAGCTTGGGATGGTGCATGATGCCAAAAATCAGGAAGGCAAAAGGGCTTTGAGGAGGAGAATGGGGATCCAGGCCAGGCTTTGGGCTCCGAAAAACCCGAAAGCATTGGGATTCACAGATTAGGGTGGGCCAGGTATTTCCCACCAGGTAAAAACACAAAAGCGAGAACATCAGGTATAAATATCGAGGGAGAGAGGCTCTCCCCTTCCTACGCTGCTGGTATTGCTCCTTGCTGGTGCCAGCACTCCCCATCTGAGCTGTGGTACAAATTACAAGTCCATCAGGATACCACAGAGGTCAGGCCTCCCTTTTCCGTGACCCCATTCCCATAACCCACGCTCTCCTCGCCTCCCCCAGTGTCTGTTCCCGAGGTCTGAATTCCGCGGTTTTAACAAGGCGGTCGCAACCAAAGGCCTTCAGCCACCCGCTTTTCAGCAGCAAAAAAAATTGTCTCGCTGCGCAGAAGATAAAAGAAGCAGCAAAGGAGCGTGGAGGCACCTTCAAATCGCTGGCTGCTGCCGCTTAACCCTCCCTTAATAGGGAATAAATAGGAGCCAAAGCTGCTGCCTTCCTCCCGCAGCCGGAGGAAAACGCGTCGCCCCCCATTTCCCTGCACCTCTCCTGCTGCAAATTATGCTCCATGGTGGGGGCAGCCCCGTGAACCCTTTCTCTTTGACGGCAAGGTTGGAAAAAATATCTCCCTCCTTAAGAAAAAAAACCAACCCGAAGTAGCCCAAGCAAACGGGGGTGTAATTGCAAACATGGGGGTGTAATTGCAAACACCGAAGGGATCGACACCGCGTCGTTGCGGTATCGCTCGAGTGCCGGCCGCCGGCGCGTTAAGAAATGTGACTAATGGGTGTCACGGGGTGTTTGTTTTCTCGCCCTCTCCCCCAGGAGAAAAGAGCGAGCGGTTGGGTTTGGTAGGGATTATATAGAAATATATACCCCAAAACAGGGAATCCCGCTGGGGCAGAGAGAGGCGAGCGTTCCTTGCCCCGGGGCAGGGACTGGGGCAGCCTCTTGGCGCTGGGCACCGCGCCCCCCTCGCCAGCAACGCCGCCTCCGCACCGCAGAGGGGGGGGCAGAGGCATTACCGTCCCCCCAAACCCGCTGCCTGCCCCAGCCCGGCTGCGAAAGGGCCTGTCCCGGGGAGGACGCGAAAGCCGTCGGCCGTGCCCCCGCGCCAGCCTGCCACCTTCGCTGCCGCCGCCGGTGGGGGGGACGTGAGGATGATCCCCCACATCTGCTTGGGCCCAACGCCCCCTGAGAGCGGGCTGCCCTGCGCTCCCCGCCTGCCCTGGGGCCTGTAAGGGGGGTCTCGCCCCAGGACCACCGAGGGGGGCGGGGGGAGGCGATGCAAGGCCCCAGAAGGGTGTCAGCCCCCCCTCCAGCCAGGTCAGTGTGTGTGTGTCTGTCCCCGTGCTTCATCCCCATCAGCACCCCAATTTCCCTGAACCCAACGCAACGCTCAGCGCCATGAGACACCCCCCACCCCCCCCACCCCAGCAAGCACAAATC
>VZTV01040593.1:2042-12071 GCA_013400875.1 Anhinga rufa | reverse complement strand
CTGTGATATTTTCCTCTACAAATCAATATGCTACCTGAAAATTAGTATTAGACCCAGCAGGTTTTTCCACCCAAGACATTAGTAGCATATGAATGTGTTTATTTTTTTCTTGAACAAACAAAAATTAAAGTATCTGTCCAAAAGAATTTACCTTTATGTCTGCAGATAACAACATTAAATACTTCAAACACACTGAAATGCTCTGTAACTAGTTTGGCATGAAGAATAACCTTGTGATTTATGTAGCCCAAAGATCTGTAAGAATTAAAGGGGATGGAGGTTGAAGCTCTGCAAGTTCTAAAACATAATTTGTGTTAATGATCAGAATTAAAGTGATTTAAGATTCTCAGATGCACAACACTTATTTTCTAATGCTTGTTTTTAATTCAGTGCTAGGAGACACATTTTACATAATCCAGACTTCAGGAGTTTGAATTGTAATGAATTAACTCTGAATAGACATTTTGGTAAGCTCTATACCATTTACCTAGCTGGTGGGGTTTTTTTGAGTTTGGGTTTTGGGGTTTTTGGGGCAGGCAGGGCGTGGGGTGTTTGGTGGGTTAGAGGGGGTATGGTTGCTGTTGGTTTGGGGTTTTTGCAGGGGATGATGGTGGTGTTTTTTTCTTTAAATCATAGTCATATGTCTACAGGTTTTTGGTTATTTTTCTCATATCTTTTATAATATTGGTATTATTTTTGCAGTTTTAAAACTGCTCAGCTGGCAAAAGTTTAAATTGATATCCAAGAAACCAATCCGTGTCTACACCTTAAAATGCACATCTCAATCTTACCGACCCTTCCTTCAAAGCAGTAGTTGCAGTGTCTTGAGCAAAGAAAAAACAGCCTACAGAGACCAAAACCAACATAAGGCTGAATAAAAGAAAAGCAATTAACGTCAAGATGATTGGACTAAACTTCCCTAAGAATTTAAGTCGCTATTATATGATTTAAAACTAAAGATAGATGTACTGCATGAATCAGATACACCAGCTGAATGCTAATTGATCTAAATCATCCTGTTATAATAGTTTTGCACTGACATTTCCATAGTTGTAAGAAACTAACAAGATACAGCACCAAATCTAGTCGGTAAGACAAAATGCAATTCTGAACTTTTAAAAACAGGAATGCTATACTGACTGAAAAACCTGTTTTGAGAAAACACGGTGATTTGAGAACTCCTGACACAATGAAGAATTTGTTGAAAGGAGTAGGCAGATGCAGACTACAGACTGCTTGAGACCCTGGCAGTCAGTGCTTACATAACATGAAGACACAATTAGATGACTTACATAAGAAAAATCTGAGATAGCCTTAAACAAGCTTGTCTTCAGTAAGAAGCCTTTATGGCAGACCCGATAAATAAAAGTTTCTTCTCAGAAACTGTTCCCACATTTGCAATAAAATAATATCGACTATTCAGGACCAAATGAAGAATTATCAAAGCTCAGAATATTAAAAAAAAATTCTCTCCAAAAGAAATCCAAGCAAGCATAGACCACACTGCATTTGTAGAGAATCAGACACTTCACTGATATTAGAAAAGCTTTACTGTGTAACAACAATTATTTTTAACTTTAACAGAAGGCACATTATCTGTATTTTTTCCTTCCATTTTATTACTACTATTATTTTGCAACAGCATGGAACTGAATACATTATCATGGACACTGTAATGTGAGCAGTAGCATTCCCCAAGGTCTGTTCCTCTAAAATTCTAATCGTAGCAGCTGAAGCGAATATCTTCCTGGCACCCTTGCTTTGCATCCTATACTTAAGTCTGGCTTTGCCAGTGGGCTACACTCTTGCATTTACTACAGTACTCACTAAACATAACCAGAGTGTTTAAAAAAAAAGTTTAAAGAAGCATCAAGATTCAAATAAAGAAGATGTCTTTTGAAAGTCTAAGTAAAAAAAAAAAAAGCACCCAAAAGAGAAAGTTTCAATCAATTCTTAGGCCCCAGCAATATTTGCTAACTAGGTGAAGAGTACGCATGTCTCTACAGCACCAAACAGCTTCTTGTGCGTTGCCAAATCTACGCGACAGCTGTTAAAACCTCCATAAATCACATAACTTACAAATAATATTGTCCTAGTTTCTTCTCTATGGTTTTTTGACCACTGAATGGTCTTTCTTCACTTTGAAAGCAAGTAGTAGAACATTAAAATGCTACATTTTTAAGTGCTAAATTTGCTTAAAAACTCATCATTTTTTCTGAAATTATTTACACCAAACTATTATTTTCTGAGCTATTTACAGTGACTGTATTTGATCTAAAGTCAATTTTGGGAAAAATCATATATCCCATATACTCTTAGGAGGCATAACAACTTGGATAAGATTATCATAATGCAATAAAATAATAAAACATTCAATTCAGATAAGGTAAGCATTGGGTTTTTAAAAAAATATTTTCAAAAAGTGACAAAAATATTCTTATGCATCTTTTTCAAACTCAAGAGGACAGCAATGCTGGTTACTCACTTGATGTTCACAGTACAGCAAGACTTGTAATAACTGTCAATATTCACAGCTATAACCTGGCAAAAATTTGCTTTACTGAGTATCTCACATAACTTCGTTTGCTCAATGAAATTTTAGTATGGGTCAAATTACTCTTAATGTTTAAAACATTTGAGCAGTAGAGTGTCAATCATACCTTGATTTCAAGCTCAATCCCTTGAAAGCAGTGCTGACTGTATATTCTAACAAAATGAATCAAGTAACCTTTTCATTAAGTTTTCATTTAGCAAGCCTTTATTAAACTATATGGCACTACAAAGCAGTTGGTAACTGAGAAATCTACACTGCCCAGATACATAATTATACGCACATTTTATATCTTAATTTGTTTAACGATTCATAATCAGAAAATGTGGATTCCTCCCGTAATACCAGAAATCGCACTGCTTCTGTAAGTGGAATCTTGCCTTTAAAAAAAGACATTGACTCTGATCACCCAGAGCTCACAGTAAATACCAAATGGATTCTTGATGCCTGGGGCATGGGGGGGGCGGGGAAAAGCGCTTGCATTTAGAACCCTACTGTGCTATCACTTCCTTAATTGTTATGACAACTTCTGCCACTGACTTTGCACGTTGAAAATACTCGCAAACCTTGAAGTTTGGTATGTTTTTATTCACAAAAGCTTGTTACTTTATAACAGTACAAAAAGATACATGTTAAAGATGTCTGTCATCCAGGCTCATTTGCCATGATCAACAGCAAGAAATAGCAAGCTTAAAAGGACAGACACACTTGGGATTTTAAATAAAAATAAAAAGCACCAGAGGTTTCCTAAAATTACTGTACTTAGAAGGGAAAAAAAAAATAATAAAAAAAGAATAGAGGATGTGACAAAGGAGTAAAAATGCTCTAAATACCTGTCAAATCTGCATTTTTGTCCTTCCTTTTTCATTCCATAAGGAAATATCATAACAAAAGCAAGAAACAAAAGCAAAATAGCTTGGAATGAACATACCCGGTCCACCTTCAAAAACAGGAGCACAGATTTGTTAGTGAAATAGAAAGGATGCTGATGAAAAGGTAAAATGAATAGCTTCCAATTACCTACAATTATAACAACCAATAGGAAAGAAATCTTGCTACTTCAGAGGGAAAAAATACATTACAGAGGGGATGACAGCAGTATTTACTATGGAAGAAGAGAAGAATGATTAACGATATCATGCCGATTCTTTGTGGATTTTAGCACAATTGCAAAAACAGTATATTCCATGTTTTTCTAGTAAATGTTGGACAATCAGCATTTGGTAGATTTAATTTTTAAAGCCATTTTAGTGCAAAAATGGCTGTGTATGGAACAGTTCCAAAGTTTAATAGAGGTACCTGTTTGTTATGGCCCAATAAAAAAAATTAAAGACTTTTAATAGTACTTGATTAGATACTAATCAAAACTGAAAGGTCCATCTGCTTTATACATTTAAGGTGTTCATACAAAAATGTGATGATATAAGACTACACAGACTTCAAAGAATGTGAGCTATAATTATAATAAATACTGGATGTTCAGATTTTCAGATTAAAAGTTTGCCCAATATATTGAAATTAAGTCATTTAATGGCTTCAAAAGGTAGTAAGAGACCTCAAATATTTTTTACCTTAATAGTTGTGTATTTTAGCTTAGTGAAGTTCATGTTTTGCAGTCCTGGGTATACAACACTGAAAAGACACATACTGCTATGGAGCACGTATGCCTTTAGTACTCATTAAGTGACTTGCTTTTATTTTACATAGACAGCATAAGCTTTTTATTTGAACTGCTACGCATACTGTCTGTTACATAAATTCACACATATACAGGCCTTTCAAAATAAGTGCTACAAGCTCAAGGAATAATTTCCTTCATAATCAGACAAAAAACATTAACGTGTTACTTGGAACTAAAAATCACATCTAAAAAAACCCAGCAGAAATTTAACATATGGGTTGAATGAGCGTCTCTGTAGTCAGTGAACATCTCAATGTTTTTCCATATTGCATTTTGAGGATCACATATTAAATGCCACAAAATCACAGTCTTAAAGTCTTTAACATATTCCTTTTAGTGTCTTATTATATTTTTTCAGCAACTGCTGTAAAAATAAACTGTCTAAAATAGAGAATTTTACTAAAGGTTGCATGTTTAAATTAGAGTAGACACAGTCCTTGATATATACCTAATACTCAAATCCGCTTTCTCATTACCCTCTGCCCCAATTATGTAGACTTATACCAATTTCTCAAGTTTTTGCAATACTTCACTAGCTTATTACCCAGCTGTGCAGCTGAGCAAGAAGATAACCACATTCATTCCCCTTATCTGTAATGATGTAATACATCCCAGCACTGGGTTGAGATGATTGGGGGAATAATGGGATTGTAAAAACTGCAGAGATGACAAACAACAGTGCAGCCGCTTTCTCCCGATACAGCGAATTGCGTACGTACAGCACAGAGTGAAAATAATACAATATGCACTAATTCTGCTCCTTTAATGAAGTTAATATTTTTCATAAGAAGCAGCTGTTTCTACACAGAATCATCATCATCACAATGCAGCAACCAGATTAAATACCCGCAATCTAGGCTGAAGCCTGGACTTCAAGAAATAGAAGTGTTGGAGTTTACTTTCTAATGATAACAAAAAAAAAAAAATAATCCAAAAAGAAAAATACCAGTTTAATCAAGGACTCTGCAGATAGTGCAGTGCAATGCAAAGAGTCATCAGGGACTAGTATGCAATACAAAAATAGATCTTGGACCAAAGCATACACAGCACTGCTTTCCTATTCATTTAAAAAATTAAATCTGCCTCCATTTTCTCTGTTAAGACCTTCCTTATTACAACTGAAGAGATCCTTACCTTCTGCAGAAGCTGGGAACCCGAGTACTTGGCTGCAATAGATTTGATCTCCCCACCAAATGCTGAGGCCCAGAGCTTTACACTGTGAAGAAAAAAAATGAGAGAGACAGGAAGAAATGTAATACACATGTCATAGCAAGCAACACAGACTGTAACAGCTTCAGCTGCACTCAGAAGGTTCCTAGCAATTTTACATTGAAGAGCTCACTAAGGAACCTAAGCACAGGAAAAGATTAGCAAAGCTGTTCAATATAAGCACAAACTAGATGCTGTGGTAAGGCCTCCGATACGGAAGTACCCAACCGGCACCGTTTAAATTTAAAGAATCAACTTGTACAGAAACATGCTTTGGCACAACATAACATGTATCCATTGAAAGGAAAGAAGCAGATAAAATGGCAGAACAGTTCCAAATGATAAATTCTCACATGAGAAGGAGTTAACAGCATCAACTTCAGTAAATACAAGCACTTAAGACTCTGCAGCCACATATGCCACCAACACATACTCCTACAGTAAAATTAAAGTAGCGCTGAGTGCATTAGAGTCTACCCCTTTAAACACAGCTGACAGAGGAGCAAAGGTGCCTTGAACAGTCAAATATCTGCAATATAAAGAGATAAGAACTTGAGCAGTCAGGTTCTCATCCTTGAGCATGGTCCTGAGAGCAATAGCATGAAAGCACTTACACAGACAAGGGGATCTGCTGCTCCGATGCAACCACATCCACTAAGGCTGTATTAAAAGCTGTCCAGAAGATAAAGAAAAACCCCCCAAAAGCCCGAAGAAGATTCAGATTCTCTGGCATTGTGCCTCTCTGTGCCTGGAAAGCTTTGGGGAAATTCGAGTAAAGCTGAATTTAGAAGCAAAACCCCACTGCTGCTGAAGTCTTTCCCCACCCTTGCCCCCTCCACTAGAACAACACGGGAAGAAATCACAGCTCCATCCTCATCCCTCCAAAGAATGACCCTTCTCTGTGTGATGGAAGGAGAGGACCAGAAGCGAAGCTCTAATGACTTGAAAACTATTGTGTCCCTGGTAACAGCAAAGCGTTTTCCAGCACTACTGCAGCCACTTGCACGTAGTTCTTTACAACTCCGCAGTCAGCAGTGTGCTGGAGTTACTTCAGTGACCTACTGCTGCTCCAAAGTGCCCTTAGCAGCAAGAAAGCAGACTATTGATTCCAACTGGGGAGGCTGTCTTCTCACAATTACTGCTCACTTTGCAAATGGAAAGCTGCCTAGAGTTCTCCTTTCCCTTGCGGTAACCTCCAGCCTTCAGCCCAGATCAAGTCAGCCAACGCACTGGTTCAGTGGAGCAGGAGCAGCCGCCTTTTAACGGGATAGCGCGGAGCCAGGGAGGCAGGCACAGGAGGAGCTGGACCAGAGGGAGGGAGGGTGCCTCTGCATGGCAAAAGCAGAGAAAGTCTGGAGGAGCTGAAAGTGTAGTTGAGCCCTTCCAGGAAGGCGAGGAGAGCGCGCTGCACATTGCCGGGGGCTGAGCCCGGCAGGGCGGGGGGCCGTGCACACCCCCGGGGACACGGCCAATTCGGGCAGGGCACCGCTGCATGACAAGCGGCTGTCACACAGCCCGGAGAGGCGACACGGACGGACGGACGGACGGAGCTCAGCCCTTCGTGCCCAGCATCGCGGAGCCGCACCGAGGAGGGCCCCGGCGGGCGGCCGGAGGATGGGAGCGGTGCNCGAGCCCCGCGCTCGGGCCAGGCTCGCCCCGTTCACCGAGTCCCACAGCGCACGCCCTTGTGCATAAAGGCGCGTTTGCTGCTTCCTCCCACGCCCGAGCGCTGCAGAGAGTCGCTATCCGAGAGAGCGCGACTGGCGAAGGCTTATGAATGAACAGAAATGCAGCATAAGTAAATCAATGCGGGCTAACTGACTCGAGCCTAGGAATAAATTATTAATTTGGGCTCGTAGTAGAATCCCCTTGATAGAGCAAACACAGGATTACGAGCTCCTCCGCGGAGAGAGCAGCACGGGGAACAGGAAGGATTGGTCCAGGTATTTTTGTTGTTTCATTTTAAAACCAAACCTCCCCTCCCTCCCTTTGCTTTTATTCCTCTCCCTCTTCTTGTTTCTCACCTTCTCCACTAAATGCAGAGACTTAAAATAGCAATTGAACTTTAATGTAAATAAGTATGGCAAGACCTGAAGCTGATCTGAGCACAGGCTGAGTCATCCTTGCATCATACAATACAGCTCCGGTGCCCGCTCCAGAATTCTAGTTTCTTCCCTCTGGAGTTAGAATTAACACCCCAAAATATTCACTCTGCCTTTGTATACTGTTCTTGACTTGTTTAACATTTTCTGTCTTGAAGCTAGGTATGTCGTGCCTGTATTCCCGCCCCCCCCCCTTAACGTTTCTAAGGGCACTGAACAGTTTGCTTTAAATATCAAAACCTCTGTTCAACACCTGGCTGATAAAAGCTTTCCACTTTCTCAGAAGGTAGAAGTTTAAAGATAGAAAGACTACCTTAGGGAAACTGTACGGAACAGAGTAACATGGTACGCTGCAACTTCCACCACCCACTGGCCATCCCCACCAGGGACAGTAAATAGATCGTGTTTGTCTGTATTAGCACCTTCATATGGAGGCAATAATGAAAGTTTTGTTAAAAGGGACACTTATTTTGTGTGTTAATCAACCATTTTGAAAGTCCTGTTACCTGTGTTACTGTAGATTTTCCAAGCAGCATTTTAAATATGCTGCCATGGCACCAGGTGTTCAGCCTACCTACAGGCAGAAATGTAAAAATGCACATGGCTGACTAACCGTATAGAAAGAATTATGCGCCCCTTTGAACATCTTATATAAAAAATAATATCTTTTCAAAATTAGGAACGAAACAGGAATGGTGGACTGCCTCACTACTTGTGATGTTTAGCTTGTTTACATGCTAAACAATGTCAGGAAGGAAATTTATAAGGCTAAATTTGGGGGACTCAAAACTTTGTTTTTACATTAACACAGATCCTTATCTGCTTCAGATCAACACAGCACACTGGTGACAAGTAACAGCTAGCTTCGTTCTTCAGAGAATTACTGGCAGCCCTAGAAACTTTTTGCAAGCACATATTATGTGCCTATGTTCGATAGGCCTAAGAAATTTAACATGTATTAAGACCATCACTATTTATTGGCAAGAAAAGTTTATAAAGTCATTTTTCAAACCTTATTTACATTTATTATACACTCAGTATCATAGCAGATCTACAATTCATGCATTTGGCATGCATAAGAGGACACTCACATTTGTTTAATGTAGAAATCCTATATCTACTATCACTAGACTTAAAAATATTCACTTGAAAGAGAAATTTATAGTTGACAGTATAAGCATGGCCATCTCCTTTTGTGTTAACTAACATCTGTATGCATTGTACCCGTAGAGCACTTTCAGCCCCTTTCATTAATGCACACTGGTTATGTTCATGCAGTTATTTAGTTTCTCTTGATAATTCAGTGAGCGGAAAACAAACCTGTACTCTAACAGCGGTTTAACACATACAAACCATACATATAAACTACTAAAAGTGACAACACTTTCTATCAAGCTATCGTATCCTGGCCTGACCACTACTGACTATTCCTGGTATGCAGATCACTGCGGTCAAGACACCAGGTTCAAAACTAACGTTACCATCTCCCCCGTGTTGTCCTCACGAGGAGGATGCAGATGCAGAATTTTTCCCTAAGTGGGTTTGCATAACAACCAAGGAAAATAAATAGAAAAAGGTAGTAATAAGTTCTGCTGAAAGATTCAAGTCCTTTATACCGGGGATATGACTGTGTGCTTCATTATTTGGTACAGCCTTGTGATGTCCTGGAGCAAAATCAGAAGAAAGCTAAGTTTCAAAGAAGCATAGTAATGAATTTATATTTTGTAAGTAATATGGCATTTCTATTATGTCCTTAAGCTGTTATAGATAACTGCCAAATCTGGAAGAATCTTCAGGTGCTGGTTCCACTAGAAAAAAAAACGTATGTGCAGATAACCGATCAGAGAAGGAAAACGTTTATGCGCTTCGCAAGTGTATGTTCTCAAACCAAAGGGCATCTTAGCAGTAAGTGCAGGTAAGTTACTTGCATGCTAGTGGTCTCAGAAGCAGAGCTCCCCATACAAGCATATTAAGTTGGATCGCCCTGCCTCCAGCCCCCCACTTTTAAGGGATAAATATGACATCTAATCTCCTGCTGTGTCTTTGATGATCAAGTACAACGGCGCATTTTAGTATCTCACAGAAAATGAAAGAAGCTGTTTTCCCCATGAAAGCAGAAATAAAACTTGGACACGGGAATCACCAAGTGTTGTAATAGAAAGTCACAGGCACAGGCAGAGAAAGTTGATGAATCCCCAAAGCTTTTGCAGTGGACTACATTCAGGAAAATAACACGAATGATTGNATGAGATTTGACACAAAGGCTGAAGTAGAGAACAGAGAGTAAAAGAAAGCCCTATACATAAATACATATAGTAACTTTACCTGACAAATTAATCCCATTCGTCTTTCCTCTGTCTAACTCCAGGTATATTTACACTTACAAAAGCGTGCAGGAACAGGATCATATTTGCATCAGAGCATACTTTGAGGTCTCCTGATTAGACATGTATCAAGGATGATACAACACAACACACACATCTATC
>VZTV01040585.1:0-11356 GCA_013400875.1 Anhinga rufa | reverse complement strand
AAGCCGGTTTCATTTTCAGATGTATGAACAGGAATGCCATAAATAAGATGCAGGAGGTGATTACTCAGTTCATTTGGTACAGGTGAAGCTTGAGCCAGAGAACTATTTCCAGCTTTAGGGACCACTGTTCAAAAAACAGAGAAAGACAATCTGGTGTCCCAGGGAGACAACAAAAAAGCTGACATGATCTAGGATTTGATACTGGAAGAATGGGTTAGTTTAGGCTAGGGAAGAAAAAGGTTGGTTTGCTTTGGGTTTTTTTTTTTGTTTGTTTGTGTTGTTGTTTTTTTTATAATAAAAAGGGGTGTGTGTGTGACACCTGACGTACATGATTACTATAACGGAAACAGTGATAAATTATTATTCATGGCAACCTGAAGAGCAGTAAGAAAGAAGCAACCCAATTCATAGCAAAGAAAATCTAGGTTGGATTTTATGAAAGCCCTTTCTAAATCTATTCAACTCCTTTGGAGTTTTTTTAAACACAATTGTTGGCAGGGAGCTTGGTATAATTAATGCTATATCAGTGCAATGGCTTACACTCAAGCTCTTGAATCCCTTCCAGTCCTACTTCTGTATTATTCTGACACCTGATGCCCTGTCTTGCAAGTGCTCCATTAAACTTAAAAGTCAAAAAATTACTCTCTCTAGGAAAGCATGTAAGAAAGATCCTAATTTTGAGCCAAAGAGGAGCACAAAAGTGAGTGATTTGAAGACAGTCTCACAAAATAATCTAGTAAATTAGTCACAAAAATCAATGTGACTTTGCTATCTAATCAAATTACTTGTGTGTCTCAATTAAAGAGTATTTACATCCAAACAGAAGATATTACAGGCTAAGAACTCTGCATCTGTCCCTCCTCACCAGCTACACCAAATAAATTCAGAGTATCTCCCTGTTTTCAAGGAGTTGTGCTGGATTATCACACTTCAGGTGAGAACAGAATAGGTATTCTGTATTCTATCTATAGTACTCTATCTAGAAGAGATAGAATCAAAAAAGAACAATGAGCAATGCCAATGATCCAGTCTTTTCACAGTGAAGCAGCCCGTTCTCTGCCAACAGCAGTTAATTGCACTACGCATGGACTGAAATTATGTATCATAACAGATTTGTTTTAAAATACCATCCCCAGAACAAACCTGGCATGTCGGATAGAAGCAATTGCACTACTGAATTCACTGTCAATGCTTCTACAGTTGTAAAATTCTTCATAGGCTGGCCTAGAAGAGCCTTGATATTCGATACGGCTGATGCGACATATTCCCACAATCAGAATGATCAGCATCAGGACGAATGCTACGCAGAGAGCCCCAATTATGATGTAGAGGGAATGACGAGGCATATTTGTTAGACTCTCTGCCATATGCCCGGACTTCCACTGCAGATCTGCCAATAAGCAAGAAAAGGTTATCATTAATTAGTCATTTATATCCTTCCTGCTGAACAGAATTTTTTTATGATATTCACTTTCAATATTTCTGTGGAGACTTTGGAAGCTAGGGGGATATGTAATTTGAACCTTCCCAGGCTCTGTTATGGATATGTCACCATGCCTAACGTACAACAAATTTGAATAGCACTATCTTGATCCTTCACCCATCCTTTCTGTAGATTTTTAAGATCATATAGGAACAATTATCTAGTTTGATCTCCTGTATAACTCAAGTCATAGAAAGTTATCTAGTTATTCTTGCATTATGTCATAATATACTATAGGCTCTCTAAAGGCAGGCAGGTTTTCTGTAAAAGCTTCTAGTAATCCACCAATTCTCTGTGCAGTTTGTTCTAATAGTTAGTGAACCCTTCCACTAAATTGTGTGATTTAATATGTATTAAACATGCTTGGTTTTTAATTTAAAACACAGGTTTTTGTTACGCCTATCTCCACCAGACTGCAAAGACTTCAAAACCAGCATTTCAAGAACAAAAAGGGCATCTCATAAGATGCTACAGTACTGAGCCCACTAGAGTCTTCTCTAAAGCATGATTTCCCCGAGGTCTCAAAGCAGACCTTAAAGTAAAGCCAATCTGGAAGAGGCTTCTTGTATTTATGTATTCCAGACCTTCTTTATAAATATTCTTGATGCCCAAACTACTGTCTATCAATGCCAAACAGGTTGTCTATCAATTGCCTATGTCCTCAGATCTGTTTTTCTCTAGCATGGGTCAGATTATTTCTAATTAACCTGTACTTTCTCTAGTGTTCATTTTTGGCAGTCTTTTAAGCCTATGGTCTTGTAACTTATTTCAAACCAGGAACAGACTTGAATCATTCTGACTACAGAAATCTGACACTCTGTAGAAGTTATTTCTAGCAGGTGACTGTTCCTATTTCAAATGGACTTCTGCTTTGCACTGGTTTAGAAAATCCCTTTAATCACAAACAGTCTGGGAACAGGGCTATCAAGCATATGCTTTGAGAATGTTAAGATAGTCTTAGAAGCTACCTCTTGAGGATGTTGATGATGGCAGAAAACTGATCCAAGCACCTGAGCTGAAACACAAGTTTAGTGGCATCTGTGAATATAATCTCCATCTATCGTAGAAATACAGGGGAATGTATATGTACAGGAAAAAAAAATCCATTTTAGAGGAAGGTAGGGAGAAAGGTTGAAGCTGCAACATGTGGGATTCACCGGGCAGAGTTTGAAGAAATGATTGCTCTTTGTTTACAATAGTAAACGTTGTCCTGGAGTACCTCTGAGCTTGGGCTTGCTTAGACTTTTTGTCCACAAATGTGAGCTGAGTTTACAGGACTGACTGTTTGTTTGTGTTATCTTCTTCAGAGATCAGTAAGGTTTTGATCAGCCTGAATTATTCAGTGATTTAATGTTTCTAAAGTGCTGTTACTGCAATTTGCCCAGTCAGGATGAGAGGGAGAGAATACATCTGTGCTCTCTGCAGTTTGGATGGGTTTCTATTTCTGTTCTGCTGCACATTCATCACACACGGTGGTTTCTGTCAGGTTGTCAGACTAGGCCAAATTCAGATTTAATGTGAACAGATATATGGCAAGACAGTTCTGATTTAAATTTTGTGTCTCCTATCTCTGGATGATAAGGATGAGAGAAATTTCTCCCTTTCTTCCTTACCAGATAAAAATATGAAGATTAACAGCTTATGCTCCAAAGATTAGAAAGAACATATGACAGCTCAAAATCACGGTATTCTTAGTTGCGTTCATAAAATTAATTAAGAATTAGATTTCAATGCACACCACACAGTCTGTACTAGAAATTCTTCATAATGTTAGTTTTCAAGTAACCACATGGTTTGGCTTACCTTGGTAACTACATTAATAATTACAAAAGGGGCAAGGTAAAGATATTAGCAAATAACCAGCAGGATTAGAGAATTCATGAGACATTTTGTAAGCATTTTTACAGTGAATGCTCTATTAACTTTTTAGGCAAATACATATCATTTTGAAAGGGAAAATATCCTCTTTATAATTACGACCAATTGAATTCTATTTAATTGGAATTGCTAACACTGGTAAGGCCCATAAGATGATATAATAAATATCACAGTTCATCCAGGAAACATACATCTTGTCTAGTTTGTTGTGTATGTAGCACTTGAAAATTAAAGAGTACAGTTTGACAAGAAGATAACCTTGAAATCCTGTTAGGGCAGTCACTTCAAGCGGATAAAACAGCTGGTGAAAAAATGGGGAACTATTAATAGTAAACAGAGTTCTACAAAAAAGACTAAGTACCAACAGCCTCCTTCATGGCTAGTAACAGAAAATCACAAAAGCTAAAATGACTCCTGAACACCAGCTTGTGCCCCTCTTGAGAAGCCTGAAGCCTGGCTTCATCATGTCTTTTTATAGCATTCAGAAGTATGGTCCAATACAAAGGAAGTCAGTACGCAGTGTTTAAATGTAATTTCCAAAACATTATTAACCCTTATGTACAAATTGCTGAAATAATATTATAAATATGGCAAGGAGATATGGAAAGATTAACAGAAGCAGATCTACTAATAGATTCAATCTTTAGAGCCGAATAGAAATCCACTGTACCACTGACTCAGCTCCAGTGAGATCAGAAGTGCTACACCTGTTTATAAAAGAGCTGGATATCGACTTTCTAGATATTATTAGAATTGGGTTCACATCAGTTGGGCAACTTGTAGCTCAGGGAAAGAGAGTGAGTGCAAATATCTTCCCATGGATACACAGTTGTGCAGAAAAAATCTGCAGATCAGAATGCTTTTAAATCCTTTCTGCAAAGTGATTTCTTCAAAACTCAATCCCTCTCTATTTGCATAACCCTTTATATACCTGTTAAAATCCAAGAGCTTTAGGAAAGCTTCCATAGCTTTGTCTATAAGCCCCTGCATTGGTTAGAGGGGCTGCATGTCCATACTTACATCTGACTATTGTGAATTATCATCGTCTCCCTTAACAACACATCATTTTACTTTGATGCTGTCAAAGTGACTTTAATAGCAAGGGAACATCAGTCATTTGCTGATGTTAAGCTTATTGAAGAAACTGTTGGTAACCCTCAAATTTTAAACTTAGTTGTTCTTTAAAATGTATCTTTACGTAACTATGCAAAGATTTTTTTTTCCTGTTTTCATTCCTGTAAGACCAATCCAAACCAGAATTTTCTAGATTGCATTTTTTATATCTCCTATATTATTATTATTACTTATATACACTCTATTAGCTGTCCTGATTTGTTGAATAAAAAACACAGTAACTTCAAGCTCTTCAGTTGAGAGCAATTTCCATGATGTTCATGGCAATGCTATATGATTTATTCTCCAAATATTGAGACAGAAAGAAAAGGTCTAATGCTTCTGGTTGAGAATCAGCCTTGCAGTATTATCAATGCCAGGTAACACTCTGATAATTCCCTGCCTCCTGTCACAGCAGTCACAAGATAAAAGAAGAAATCAGTCAGTAAAATGCTTAAAACAGCAGCAACAAAGTGCTGTTGCTTCTTCTCATCATTTTAACTTACACAGTTTGCAAGTGTGTAATACAAGTAGAAAATCCAAGTTTTTGAGCAGCAGGCAAGGCCACTGCAGTTCAACCTTAAACAAATGCTACGTGTAGAGAAATACACACTAAGCAGAGGCTATCCCCCTTGCTCAAGAGAACAAAGTTTAAGAGTTTTATCCAACCACTCACTCTCATACACTTACAAATGAGGACAGAAAGGAGTTAATATTGACCAGCCGCAAGAATCATAGAATTATTATGGTTGGACAAGACCTCTAAGATCATCAAGTCCAACTGTCAACCCAACACAACCATGTCCTGAAATGCCACGTCTACACATTTTTTGAACACCTCCAGGGATCGTGACTCCACCACCTCTCTGGGCAGCCTGTTCCAATGCCTGACCACTCTTTCAGTAAAGAAATTTTTCCTAATATCCAACCTAAACATCCCCTGGAACAACTTGAAGCCATTTCCTCTCATCCTATCACAAGTTACTTGGGAGAAGAGACTGACACCCACCTCACTACAACCTCCTTTCAGGTAGTTGTAGAGAGCGATAAGGTCTCGCTTCAGCCACCTCTTCTCTAGACTAAACACCCCCAGCTCCCTCAACTGCTCCTCATAAGACTTGTTCTTCAGACCCTTCACCAGCTTTGTTGCCCTTCTCTGGACACGCTCCAGCACTTCAATGTCCTTCTTGTACTGAGGGGCCCAAAACTGAACATAATATTCAAGGTGTGGCCTCACCAGTGCCGAGTACAGGGGCANCCAGCCTGTCCAGGTCCCTCTGCAGAGCCTTTCTACCCTCGAGCAGATCAACAATCCTGCCCAATTTGGTGTCATCTGCAAATTTACTGAGGGTGCACTCGATCCCCTCATCCAGATCATTGATAAAGATATTAAACAAGACTGGCCCCAAAACTGAGCCCTGGAGAACCCCACTTGTGACCGGTCGCCAACTGGATTTAGTTCCATTCACCACAACTTTCTGTGCTCGGTCATCCAGTCAGTTTTTTACCCAGTGAAGAGTACTGTCTAAGCCATGATCCTCCAGCTTCTCTAGGATGCTGCTGTGGGAGATGGTGTCAAAGGCTTTACTAAAGCCCAGGTAGACAACATCCACAGCCTTTCCCTCATCCACTAGGTGGGTCACCTGGTCATAGAAGGAGATCAGGTTGGTCAGGCAGGACCTGCCTTTCATGAATGAGTGCTGGCTGGGCCTGATCCCCTGGCTGTCCTGCACGTGACCAGTGAGTGCACTCAATATGAACTACTGCATAATCTTCCCCAGTACCGAGGTCAGGCTGACTGGCCGGTAGCTCCCTGGATCCTCCTGCCAGCTCTTCTTGTAGATGGGCGTCACATTCGCAAGCCTCCAGTCATCTGGGACCTCCCCTGTTAACCAGGACTGGTTAACTTAAGATGTAAGCTTGAACCTACCTATCATATATAGCGCTTAAGGGCATGCATCCCTCACAGGGGGAAACAGGAATAATTGAGTAGCTAGACAGTAGAAAAGACTCCTTCCACCCTCTGTCCTGCTTCTCTCATTTTCCCATGTGTTTATATGCACCTCACTTTGTATCTGTGGTGCAAACAGCCAAACTCTTAGTCACTAGAGCATGACAGCCAAAGGAGGACTCCAGAACAAGCATCACTGATTTCACATAGCACATCTGCAGGGCTCAGAAAGCATGCAAGCCGATCTGTTTCCCTTTGGCACCTATTCATTCCATAACATGACAGAAATGTAATAGTTACTACACTGAGGTACTCCAGGAAGTACGTTTCCAGGATGGTTATCACTTTCTTCAAGAACTAAACTCATCTCTCTGTCAAGTCCACTACTTATTAACTAAGGCAGGCAGAATTACACTGCCTTGCTGATCAACTTGGACATGCATGTTTCAAGTATCACTAACAATAGCTTTGTCAGTAAAAGCTCATCTGAGCATCTTTTAGCATGAGCAATATGGCATACAGATAGCATGCAACATTGTGCTCCCAACCTCATGATGGTTCTGTACACACTGGGAAGTGTGTGTGTCATTCACAGAGACAAAAAAAAGGCAGTACTGTCATCATCTCTGGACTAGCTAGCAGTGCTCTTCTGTAGTCTTTGCTTTCAACCGAAAGCACTGAAACTGAATTCACAGCCAACAATTACAGGGAGAAAAGGTCATAAATCTGTCAAGATAAAACTTTTGTGTCAGTCCAGGTGTGAACAGAGTTGCCTTCTGGGTTAAACTAAGGACTAACATCAAGAATAGAAATTAACTTAAAAAGCAGTCAATATGTTTAAGTTTAAATAAAAGAGAGTAAAAAAGAAAAGTTTCATATACTCCTTGTGTAAATGAGATATAGAAAACATTTTTTATTCCAACCTTTGTATAGGTATTTTCACATGAATGTACAATAGGAGCTTTCTGAGTCCCTTCTGTTTATTTTTTAATCTATCACCTATCCCTGCAGCATGAGCTGTGCTACGTTGTGTAAATCCTCTCACACAAACTTGTGTATCTGTATAAGGACTTGAAGGGATCTATGACCATGGTACCCGAGCATTCAAGCAGTTAAATATACAGCTAAACTCCCTAGTAAAGAGAACATCTGTAGCCTAAGAACAAGACATCAGGGAAATACAAAGCAGCTCTGTGAGCAGCAGACCTACTGAAGCCTAATTTCCATTTTAACTCTTCCACAGTTGGGCTTCTTACTTTCTTCTTCTCATGGACTCTCTACTGCTCCATAAGGGTGCACTAACACTGAAGTTTTTCTCCATACTAAGAGGCGAGGTCACACTGAAGCCGTTCCTTCACTAGACCCACCAATGGAACCTCTCTAAGTCTTACTAAATGCTTATTTTGTTTTGGAGACCTTTACCTTTCTAACAAATTTGGTGAAAATCAGCCTATGGTTGGAAAAGTTATTCCAGGAAAAGTTGGCAAATGCATGCACACACAAGTCACAGCACAATTACACAGGACTAGTTTCCTTAGGTAAGCAAGTTCAAAATTGTTTTGCTGAAACATCACTAGAACTGCAGGTGCTCAGAAGTCAATACAAGTCTGTTAGGACCATGCTTAAAGCACTATGGAAGTACACTTCACCCAAGGTAAGTATGAAAATAAGTTCTGAAGCCTAAGTGCCATTAAAAGGCAAACTACTTTGTGCCCAGCTTCACAGCATCCCTGACAATCTAGTCCAACACATCTCAAAGTAGGATGGCCAGAACCAGAACTTTCTAACTTACATAGCCACTTTTGAAATGTTATGTCCTAAAACAAAATGCATTTAGCAGAATTTTGATAATTTACAGATGATTCAGAGTATTTGTGCAGATACATATTTAGACACAAATATAAATTTCTTTATTATAATGTATCATTTTTAGACATTCTTAGAAAACTACAAAACTTACGTATTTCACAGTTTGCACCAACCCATCCGTGTGGACAATGGCAGGTATAACCACCAGGCTGATCTATGCAAGTTCCAGCATGGTGACATGGGTTGCTGTCACAGTCATTTACATCAATTTCACACTCCTCACCTTTTATCAGGAAAAAAAAAAAAAACAAACAACAAAAAATAAACTTCTGTATAGTGGGTGCCTCATGTAGCAGGTATATCATCAGTCATTTAATTTTTCTCTAGCTGCAAAACACCTTATAGCTCTACAGCATCTTTATTCTCAGAATATCAGAAGTATTCTGTTTCAAGAAATAAGTCTCACATAGCCTCCAAGAAGGAAATATTATCCTCATTCAACCACATGAAAACAAAGTCTGAGGGCTAAGTGACTTGACTAACCTCACTCAGATTATGTGTGTCTCATTTCTTTAAATATAAGTTCCATCCCAAGAAAATGTGGTATAACAATTTATGGTGTATATTCTGAAGTGCTATACAATAATGTAGATAATCAGCACCTCTGAGAAACAGCCACTGTACAATGAAAAGCTTTTTCCAAAAAATGCCCTTTAATTAGCACTGATCAAAAAGCAAGATTTGATCTACAAAACAGCTATGAATGGGTTTATCTATTACTATCACATTGGATATTACCTTACATGACTAACAGAGCATCAGATTGTAAATTATCTTGACAGCAGATATTTGGATTACACCAATCGTGTCAGTTTAAATACAAGGCCAAAGGATTAAATGGGCTGCTTACCATTACTCTGAAAGTGTAAATTGATTCATAACAAGCACTTTAGGGCTTTTAGCAATTGCATATTCAGGTAACAGAGTAAGTTGTTTTTTCAGTTCACAGTAACTAAGGTCAATGTTGAAACATTTTCCAGTTTCAACAGTGTCCAATTAGTATATTGGCTTACCTGGAAGTCTTCAAAATGTTATTTTTAAAATGCAAATCTAGTCTCAAGCAGTAAGGTCATAAGGCATGCTAAATAGCTTTTAGCTCTTTAGGAACAGGCTTTTTTGCTGCAAAGCTTTTAAAGTTCAAAGCAGTTGCAAGTAATATCAAGAACTTTTCATTCTCACTAGACTGATTATAATTCAGTAAAGTCCAAATTAATTTATTTCCTTGAAGAGATACAGTCTTACTTGGTATTTGCCTTCTTTTGGACACAGTGAACACTGACAACTAGACATCCAGTGTAAAGCACAAATTACTTGCCTGTATATCCAGGTGCACAAATACATGTAGCATTTAGACCTTCACTGTCACAAGTGCCACCGTTCTGACAGTTGATGTTAACACAGGGATCTTTGTATAATTCACAGTGCCTTCCTGAAAGGTAAAATTGGTAATTACCATTAACATGACCTATACTGACAGCATGAAATCAGGACATGCGATAACAACTTCACCTGGATAAGCATAATGATGTGCAGCCTCCAAACCTGTCGTATTAGGCTAATAGTGCCATAAGACTAAAGACATATATTTTATGGTGGCTAACCTTTTTACACACATGCCTCCCCTCTGCTCTTCCTACCCACTGAGGCTTTGGGATAAGAGAGGTAGGGCAATTTCTGCTAACAGGAACTGCTGGGGTTTCTATGAAGAACTGATGGTATAATAAAGCATAAACTGATCAGCTATCTAATATTCTTCAATCAAATGTAAACAATAATTGTCTTCAGTAAGAATTTTACGTAATAACTTCTTTAATAATATACATGAGCATTCTGATGCTTCTCATTGACTTTTGCAGGAAACTGAGGAGTATAACTAAGGCAATAAAAAGAGAAATTAATTTACACATTTATTCAAATGCGTAGCTAAAAGTAAATAACTGGGTTGCTCAACTTTATGCCACTACCTTCACTCTTTCATCCTCAGGTGTAGGCTATGTGAGTTCAGCACCTTTGCCTTGCAGAAGACAGCGCAAGCTGTATCTGGCATACGGAACATAAAGCACAGCAGATTCCCACCTGGGGATGGGGAGAGAGGCTCTACTGCCACTGCTAGCATCATTTTCTCTGGATCTACTTTTCAGATAAAACTGGAAAGATCAATACCTGAATGATAAAATCAGTGCATGGATGGCACTGAAACACGAAAAAAAATAAATGTACATATGTGAATAATGAATGGAATGTTGTTTATAATGTATCTACTACAGTGAAATTAGCTTGCATTTAAAATAACTGCTTAAGTTTATTATCCATTAATGTAAGTTTTAAGTCTAAATCTAAGTCTTATTATGATTCTTTGCTTGGGAATGAATCCAAAGTGACCACTTAGCTAAAATCCTAGTTATCTTCAAGTTTTCTCATTCTTATACTTTTCACAAGTATTTCAAGAAACTGAAGAGCAGGACAGGATTCTGAATGCTTCCATGTGATAACACTTCCAAATTACAAACACATTTTTCACTTTTTAAGGTGGTTCATGTTTCTAAACCCTTACTGTCGTGCAAACTGTAAAGATGCATAGTCAATAGAAGCATAAACTTGTATTGTTTATTATGTATAAAGACTATAATACAGCTTTGGCATCAGGAAGATATTTCTAATCATGAGGTAGTGAATGACAGTGAAGGAATTATGTTGCTTGTGGAGATTATGGAACCTATAATGATGGAGGACAAGAAGAGATTAGACAAATACGTGTAGAAAGTGGACATGCCTTACTCCTTCCCAACCTGTTTCATGAACACAAATTATGTTGCACTGGAATTGTACAGCTTGTGAATTTGAATTTGGAGAGTTTGAGATGCAGAACTATACAAAGGTAAAATTAGTGAGAAAATAAGAGTCTTATACAGAAAAGAATATGAGAAAGAAAAATTAATACAAAAAATTAATCAGATGTATGTACACAAGCAAATTTATTTAATGAGTGCACTATTAAAAGGAATTAACTTAGTTCTGTAGCATTCAACACTGCAGTTATGTACAGCAGTGCAAGCTTATAT
>VZTV01040582.1:1913-30679 GCA_013400875.1 Anhinga rufa | reverse complement strand
ATATGCAGTGTGGAGCCATTAGGAAGAACTGCCTCAAACACCTCCCCCTCCCCATATTGCAGTTCACAATTCCCCATGTCATGCCCGCTGCTCTCCCCTTCAACACAGCCTTTATCTCTTGTCTCCTCTGCAGCCTGTTACTTCAAGTGCCATTTCCACTGCTGAAACACAGGCAACACCCCTTTCCCATCTGCACTGCTGTAGAGCATGTTACTCTCATCAAAACCATCCAGGGCAGCTGGCACATGCAGCAGAACGAGTAGAGAATTCAGCACCTTCTGCAGCTTGCCCTTAGCAGAGCGGAGATGCCAGACACCCCAGCTGTGAGAATTCACTTTACCTCACATTTCACTATCATTTCTCATATCAAAAAGACTTTATAAGTACACAGGTGGGGGAAGGGGGCTGCTTCTATGAGCAATAAAACACAGCTTCCTCTGAGGTGGAACGTAGCTGGCTAACAGGGCTCAGGAACATTATCTAATTGCTCAGGCTAGAAAGGGAAAAGCAATCTAAACTGATTTGAAGCTTCAGAGGGAATTAGGGGAGCAGAGTATAATTACCTAAGTTGGAATTTGGCCAGAACTCATGGGGGGGAAAAAAAAGGCAATTCTGGTCTTTAACGACCACAAACAATCAGCAACTGAGTTTTCCACTCCTTTCCAGAGTGGCACAGGCACACATTTGATCTCATTCACGCTAACATTATTCTTTAAGGAGGAGCTTTGAGGTAAAGAAAGATGCACTGGATTTACACCAACATAACTGTCAATTACATTGCAGCACCATGCTCTAGAGACACCATACTGTCTCACATCACTCAGGTGACCTCAACTTTGGGAATATGCAGATTTTCAGCCCTTGAACTTCACAATTTTTAAAATTCCCCAGCAAGTCTTCAATAAAGTACAGACTAACAACCAACTGCAGCTAATTTTCAGAATATTCCATATCTGTCATTTCAAGACTTTTCACAAAGCACCCATGGAAGAAGAGCAGGTTTTCTAGGGCCAGCTATTGGCTGCACAGCTCTGAGTCCATACAGCAGGACAGTGGCACTGTCCTGACCTTCTGCCTTGGCAGAAGATCTTGGTGGCAAAGGGCTTGGTCAAACCCTGCATCCCCAAAGCACATGTCAGTACTGCTTTTAGCAGACGCAGTGACACAGCGAGAAGAGACCAGAAAAGCTTGCATTATCAAGGCTGTAAAGCCTTCAATCTCATTTGCTCTGGCATGCTGTTACTTTGAAGCTTCCCTGGTATTCTACAAGCTGTGAGAAACAGCTAAGCCAAATCTGGTCTGTTTTAACGGACAGCCAGACTCTCACTCAGGTCTGAAAGACTACACAGCTGCCTGCATCTCACAAGAAGTCCATATGTGGGACAGGTCATGGGTCACTGCTTGTAAAAAGCTGCCAGCAATGCCAGACTGGCCCTTTTCTACCTCCAACCTCAAGCACCTGTGAACAAGTAAAGACAAGGTTGGTGCCCTTCTGCTCCAGCCTACCCAGAAACAGAGGCAAAACTCTGACAAGGTCTGAGCCTTGACTATTCCTATTGTAGATGTGGCAGGAGCAGGCTGGAGTGCACAGAAGACCCTGGAAAGCAAAGCCTGCTTCTCCTGTTCCCCTGGGGAGGGGGCTTGCCCCATGGCAGTTATCACCAGCCCTGAGAGCTTTGACGCACAGGCTTCACAGAAAATCCAAGCCTTCACAGAAAGAAAAATATTACAAGCTAAAGCACTTTAAAAACATGTACAAAAAAAAAGGAAGCTATTGGCAGTAGGCTTTGCTCTCCACTCTGTCACACTTCAGTTCTTAATAGTGAAGCAGGGTGGTAAAGGACACTGGCACCTCCAGTCCATTGTAGACTGAGTGAAGTGCTGGTCACAAACACTTGGAAAGTGTCTTGCACTGACCTTGGAAAAAGGTCCAGAGGAAGCCAATGATGGGTTTTCTGTCTCTAATACGTATGGATCCAATTCCACCTTCCACTGCAAAATTGTAATGTTCACTGCAGTCGATGGGAATTACACCTATTTAATAGACGGTAGAATTGATTTTGTGATCTCAGGTGTCTGGGTCTGCAAGATTTCCAGCCCACATAACTTTAGATAAAAATCCAGCAAACCCCAAAATAATGAAGTCTTTGAGATTCCACAAACACTGCCTCACTGAGCAAAGCTCAGAGGTGGCTGGAGCTCAGTGCAATCACAAGCTTCTGCTAAATTACCTTGGGCCAGAAACATTACAGATCAGGACATTTCCAGCCAGGCTAGTGACTAATGTCATGAGAATTGCTACCTAAGGGATATTTTTATTGCTACTCCATTGCTCCTGGGCAAAATGCAAAGGGGATGATATGTACACAGAGCTACAATTCCCATCTAAGAGTTGAGCCTAAGCTTCACATCAAGCTGTTTGACTTTACAAGCTTTGCTTGTCACAGTGCAAATGCAACGATGTGTTTAAGGAGATCCTGTTACCAGACAGAAAGAGTGAGAAAGACAGCAGGAGCAGCTGTCACCTGCTGAGATGTGGCTTTGCAACTTAGTCAGTGTCACGTTGAGGACTGTGAAGTGTCTGACAGGAGCAAAGAAAGGTCATGGATATATATTTCGCTAGTGGGTCTTGGCACCTTGATCTAAGCACCCCTGGGAAATGGGAAGACTCCTCAGCTTTTCTCCCCTTTGTGTTCTCCTTGCTGAGCTTCTGAGCCAAGTCGAGGGCAGGAGGCTGCTGCCAGAGCCAGCGGGTGCCTGGCAGCCAGGGGAGTTTGATGGACAAGGCAGGACAAAGACCTGAGGCATGAGGACAAGCATCTACACCTTTTGTCCCAAAACATTTAATGTTTTCTGCAGCATGGGAAGCCTCACCATGGTGGAAGAGCACGTGAGGCACCATCTTCCCCCCAGCAGCAGTGGGGAGGAGAAACTGGAGCCACACTGAGCAACAGGCTGGGAGCTCAACAGGGCTCACCTCGCAGTGCCATCCTACAGCAAAGCCTGCTCCAGACCTAAAGGCTGCCCCAGAGTCCTAAAGATTAATTTAGAGTGTTCAAGCAAGATTTTGGCATACAATCCCTGCTCTGCTCACAGGATGCAGCCTCTGCTCTCCTCCTCCCTCGGGAGCACTCAGGGAACATTACTGCATTCAATTCAGCCTCCCTTCTCCACTAACAGTAACTCAATACCAGTGGACCCTGTGGACCTGGGTGATGCATTGTTCCCGCTGCACAGAAATTACATTGTTTAGCAGGCATGCTGGCCACAAACTGCATCATTTTGTTGGCTCTTGGCCATAGTGATGGTGGCCCACTAGGATGGGGAGTGGAGGCAGCTTCCAGGGAGTGGGCCCTGCCAATGGCCTGCTGCTCGCCTCTCCAAAGACAGACAGCAGAAAGAGGTGCTGTGACACCCTGCGGGAGCCTGTACCATACCCAGAGAAAGGCAGGTTGGAGAAAAGGGAAACGGACACATCATCTCTCCTCTGTGGAGGGCAAGTGATTAGACTGAAGGGATTTGGTTCACTGTTCTTCCTCCCAGCCTTACACAGGTCTCTAATTTACAAAGGGACAGATGCTCATGCCCTCCCGGCAGGCTGGTCAGCAGCTGTACAGGTAGGGGAACCAGGCACAGAGGGTTTAAGGATAGTAACCAGGATGTTCAGGGAGTCAGCAGTTCAGTCCAGGAGCTCTCTGTACTCATTTGCTCCCATAGCTGTAGCAGTCTGCAGCAATGTATGGTGAGGAACAGTCTCTTTGGTGCTCATCCTTGCAATTTCCAGTCCAACAACCCAGTCACATGTCTACCAGCCTCCCACGAAGGGAATCACAGTACAGAAAACACCATGGCCCTCAGGGCCTGTTTTCTGTAGGGTATCCAGCACACGTTAGCACAGGCTGCCTGGGGCATCCCCACCCTATGGTAACTGCTCACTACAACAGCTCAAGCCTCACAACACCCCTGAGAGCCTAGAAAAAGAGGTGCTACAAGATTCATGAGTAACCCGATTTGCTGCTGGAGAGATACAGCCCCTGAGGAATAACACAAGGGAGAGAAGTGATGAGCAGGCAGTAGGAGATGGAGTCAAAAAGCTGCCTTTGCGTTTATTAAAATAGCATCTGCTAGTCACCTCCTTGGCATCAGTGGCATTTATGCTGTAAAGCAGTGCCTTGAGGCAGAAGCCAGCTCTCCTGGAGTAACATCAGCACCTGCCAGTTGCCTCCTCAGCTGCAGGGCTTTCACTTCCAAATTGCCCCAACACACAGAGACCCTCACCCTCCTGGAGCCCTGTCTCACACCCCCACAGCTCTGCAGCCTCTGCTCCCTGCCAGAAGGGCTGCAGTTTTGCACTGTCTGAAACACCCTAGTGCAGGGAGGAAGGAAACAGGGGAAGGGGCAGCTAGAGATGCAGGACACTGCCGCTGCAGAACAAATCCCGTCAGCTGGATATATGGCCAGCCGAGCCACGAAAACCAGCTGGGGAGGCCATGCCCCACAGCAACTGCCAGCACTGCCCTCCCATTATCCCAATAATGCACATTAGAGTAGGCTGGATCCTTCAAAGGGGAAGGCACAAGGTCTCCCACATAACTTCTTCAATAGGTTTCAGGCTACTAAATACACAACCTACAATAGACTCCTATTCATTGCTTGAGCCAGATTCCTCAAAGTGGAGGTCAATCCTTGCACGTTTACATTTACCGCTTCTCCCTTTGCATGCTCCTTCCTCATAAAACCAAACACATGTCAGCTGTTTCATGGTCTGTATCACCCAAATCAGTCCACTCACCACAAACGCATCCATGTGGGGGCAGAGCCCAGCAGCAGTTTAATGGTGTGTTGCTGTACCAAACACCAGGGCAGGAGTAGGGCAGGACAAGGAGGAACTTAAAAATATGATCTCACATCAGGCATTAAAAACCTTCTGCAGTCATTTAAAAAAAAAAAAAAGCCCAGAACAGAACATAAACCCATGGTAGGCATAAACCTACCATGAGGTAGGTTTTGTGGGTTTTTTGTTGTGGTGGTGGTTTGGTGTTTTTTTTTGTTTGGTTGGTTTTGGTTTTAAATCTCTAGGTAACCAGGCAAGCCAAAAGACAAGTGCAATGCTGGATATTCACACCAGAACAGTGAGCAAATACAGCATTTCACCATTCACCTCCTACTGATGCTACCAAAGCACTGGGAGATGCTCCCATCTGTTCCCAAACCAGGGATTTCCTGCTGCATCCTGTACTCTTGCCCTGCAGCACTGCATAGGATGCTCACAGCTCTACTTGATGCAGCTGAGGAAAGGCAGGGTAAACAAAAAACCCAACAAAGCCAACAGCTAACAGCAAAGGGCTCAGAGTTTCCTTGCATATGCACCAGTGGCAATAGTGCTGCTGGGCAGACATTGTTACACTGGTTCCCACATAAAAAGCATGAGTTAGAGACCCAGGGAAGGCAGCTTTTCAGTAGCTGTAAGGGACAGCTGCTGTGTGAGGGGTTGAGGAGGGTGGGAAGCAGTGGGGACTTTCAACCCAGATGCAGCCCCATCCTAAGCTGTAAGCACTCTCATGGGTGTGAGAGTGCTCTGGGAAAGACTCGCCTCAGGAGGCCACTGGAACCAGCCAGGTGTGTAAATGGCTTTCCCAGGGCACCAGGACAAGTAGAAACTCCAGGTTCATCTGGCTGGAGACACACATGCTGCTTTTCTTCCTCCAACACCTTCCTGCCTAATGCTGCTGCCTGCCAAGCCCAAATGAGGCAGGAACATAAGGGGATTTGTTCTGATGAAGGGTGGAAAAAAATGAATAACCTGCTCCAATTGTTTGGAGATAATTAAGGTTACTCTCAGAGAAAAAACATCAGGGAGCAGCATCAGACCTGCCTGGGGAAAAGCAAGTCTCTGCTCACTTGGGGGATGGTATTTTGTTCAAAAGACCAAAGAGCAGTTAGGTACAGAGCACAGAACTGAGTTTTAAAACAGGAATTGATGCGGTATAAGGAGCAAGTTTCATCTTGTAGTGTGAGAATTGTCTTGTTTTTTCTTGGATTGCATTTCTCAAACTTCTTCTTCCCCCCCACCCTGCCAATCCCTTCCAGAACTGAATCATGCCTCTTCTGCAGATACAAGGCTGGTGAAGAAGCAGAAAGCACCTGAGCGGGGAGCCCAAAAGCTTCAGTTCCTCGCAATGTGCAGTGGCCAGAGAGACAGTGTTGGATCCACTGTGGCTGTCTGGGCTACAGCACATCTGCCTGGCAAACCTGCTCCCCTCGGTCCCTGCTGCTTCTCACACAAACTCACCCTTCACTCATGGGGAGAGAATGGAACTTTCCATCACTGCCCTTTCCTGAGGGAAGCCAGTGTTTTGGCCACAGTCCACTGCACAGATGACCACAACACAGACCATCCCCACACTGCCTCCAATTTACCACTATATTTGATAGGAATCTGTAGACTGAGACCTGAAAAGTAAACTGCTGCTCATGCCAAAGAGAGCAGCAGCAAGGGCCAGTGGAGGGAGCGGATCCCTCTGGTGTCATGGCATCAGATGCAGCCCCTGGAGCCCACCCGTGCAGAGAGGCTTGTGCAGCATGAGTTTCAGAGCTGGAGGAGACTTTGAGTTGAGCAGTGCCCTTCCTTCCTGAGTCACACCAAGCCCCCAGCAACATGGGCAGGCAAGCACGTAAATAGGCAGATGCGAGTGAAGCCTGCAAGGAAGGCTTCCTCTAGCGTTTCAGGGGAACTAACCCTGCCAGTGGTGTTACCTCATAAAATAAAATACACCATACAAGACATTAAAAAGAACACAAGGATACATGCCTACAGAGATGGTGAAGGGAAGCAGGTGATGTTTTCCATAGTTCTGAACCAGACAGAACCTGATACGCTTTCTAGGAGAAACATGATGAATCAGTCTTGCACAACAGCAGGGACACCGAGAGGCCGTTATTCTGGGGACCTGTCACAGACTGCTGTGCATCCCAGGGACACACTAGGTTTCTATAGATACCTTGTATACTTTCCCAGTAGCCATTTCCAAGCCATACTCCACAATATATGCTACAAGACTTTAAACGTCAAGCGGAAGAAACAGCTTGCCTCCGTCTTTATAACTTGCGAGTACTACGCATCACTCCCTATCCTCCCTTCCCTGAGCAGGGGAGAGCCACTCGGAGCATTTTCTCCCTACAACCGAGGCAAAGCAGCCCCAGACAACCTTCCTGTGTGGTCCTACCCCAGCAATCTCCTCCTGCCAGGTTGCTGCCTGGCGCTGCGTACAGCATCCCCCTGGGAGCAAGCACAGAACTCAATACTAGCTTAGCTCCATCTCCCAGCACAGTAGCTTGCTTTCTTTGCTGCACAAACCAACACTGCAGAGGACAGGCAAAATGTTAAAGACAACAGAGAATGGTTCAGCTCCCTCCTATAGCCTGTGCCACAGCCCAGCTGGAGGGAGACAGCAGAGTGAAAGGGGAACATATCCAAAGCAACACCAAGGACCCGCAGCTTGACAACTCTGTTTCATGTTTCATTGTTTTTTCTGCTAAAACCCTGGGAACTGGTCACGCTTCAGGCAGGAATTGGACTAATCAGCTGGCCTGAAGGGCTTAAAATCCTGCACCTGATGAGAGCTGCTCACTGGTGCCCATCAAGCAAGTGGCACCTTGGATTTTAATTGTCCCCCTCTAGCCCGCTTTGCTAGAAAGCCTGGAACAGAACTTGTTCTGCCTGTTGTCCAGAAGCCATGCTATAAGCTGGAGGAACAAGGCTCTCCTTCCCTTGGGAATGTGGCTGGCAGCCCTCCTGCAGCCACTGGCACCCTTGCCAGCTGGGCAGAGGAGCCTGCCCTCCGCCAGCCCTCCCTCCAGCACCCTAACAAGCCCTCTGCTGACTATAAAAGCAGCAACAGCACACTCCACAGCCCCAATACTGTTAAATAGTCTCCTAAATATTATAAAACGCTGCTGTCATCGTCCCCATACATGCTCCCCTCATGCCATTGACTGCAGGGACCTCTGCTTGACTGCTGTAAAAATCTCATAAACTTCCCCACTCTTTCTCAAAGCTGGAGTTACTGCTCTCCCTGGGACCGAGGCTGGTTCCCTGAAAGTTATGGCCAAGTCAAAAATAAACCCATGGTTTAAGAATTGCACAGATTTGAGATGTTTGTTTATTTCTGCCTTCCTACCCCATCCCTCCTGTGTTCCTATGACCATCACCAAATTTAAGCAAGCATAACAAGGCTAAGGGGAATGACAGACTAAAAGCTAAAAACAGCGTAAGGAGAACAAACCCATCCTATTACTCCCCGCTACTCTTACCCTTTGCTTTAATGCAATGGCAGGTTTTCCTCTCTTCCCCTTTACTAAAAGGACTTTTCTACCTTAGGCTCCCATAATTGGGCAAGTAATGGAAAACAGGCAGCATGGTGTTACTGGTTAATGTGGAAGCCCAATATAGACTTAAGGATCAGGAGCTTGGTCAGCTGAAGTTCAGAGGTCTTCTCCAGTTCGTACGTATTGCAAGATAATGTATTTCAAGACACAACACTGACTCTTCTGGCCTTCTCAGAGGCAGAGTGAGTGCTCCTATGCATAAACAAGGGCTTTCCAAATCACTTCCCCGTCTCTCCAACCATGACTTTACAACTGCCTCGTTACCAAGATAGACAGGCCAAACTCCAAACCTGGAGGTCTCAAGGCTGGCACAGGGACCAGCAGGAAGCAGCTGGCATCAGACCTGCTGGTGGCCCAATAGACACTGGAAACCATGAGCCTTGCTAACCTTGTCAGGTTTTTCACCATTATTGAGATTTCTGCTGGCTCTTGATAGCTGCAGAAACCGGATTTAAGGGATGCTGAGACTGTTTCCTCATCTGGATTACTTCAGAAGCAATAATGTAACAGGCAGCCAACTGGGAGGAGTGAGAAGGGGAGCTCCACATCCTTCCAGCAGCCTCAGCACAGCTTTGGGTGGAAGCTCGTCGTTATCAGGCCACTTCCGGCAGACCCCAAGAATGCACTGGGATCCAGCAGCTCGTGTAGTGAGCTCTCGATTCAAGAAGCAGCACCCACACTGGCTCTTTCCAGCAGGAACAATCAGGGTCAAAACAGTTGTGAGCCCAGTTGGTCCAGGCTGAAGCCCACTGGTGGAGAGAGCCAGCCAGCCATACTCAAAGGAAACCTGTTCCTCAGCCAATACTGACAGTACATGGAGGGAAGGTGTAGGCAGGAGGCAGAGATCACCTTTACCCTCTCTCCCCAGCTTTTTAAAAGGCTGCAGGGATGGAAGTGGTTCAACCCTCTCCTGCAAACCTTGCCTTTCAGGACAGGCAGATATAAGCGGACTCAGCTGCAGTAAAGAGGACTCCAGGACTGCTGCCAGGCTGGTACCTTATAATTCAGCATGAAAATTCAATAGGATATAGGGGAGTATACGTGTGCAAACACGTATGCCCTAATGGCACAACTCCTCCTAGGAAAGGGACCTCCTCTCCTCCCTGGGGCAGCTTTGACCTGGCAGGTCTGTGCCTCCTCCCTGGGAGGTGAGGGATGTGCAAGGGGATGCAAAGGGCTGCCCCGCTCCCCTTGGCTTGCAAGCCTGCTGCAGTGCCCAGATAACCCAAAGAAACAGATGGAGGGTGCCCAGCTCAGAGTTTAATCAGGCTTTTTTTTCAGCCAGTTACCTGGTTCAAGGTTGATTCCCACTTGAGGAGCACCACCCTGCAAAGCCCCATGATGGGGCCCCCCTCTGTACACTGTGCAAATTGGAATACAAATCAGAGGAAAAAGCTTTCCTCTGTTTGAACAAATTGCTATAGATTCACCCTCGTCTCAGGTCAGAGCCCCCGATGGGAAATATTTTCACTGGCTGACTGCTAATAGACTTTGGAGCAGCCATTGGATCAATACCTGAATAAGAAAATTAGCCAAAGCACACAATCTGATTTTGCCTTGTTTTGAATTACAGCAGGTTTGTGTTTATTTCACTCCCTTTTCCCTCCTTCCCTCTCTAGCATGCTTCCCCCGTCCTTGCTCCCTGGTTACCTATCTATCAAATCTAGTCAGATTTGTGGGAATATAATAAAGTACGTGCAGGAAGATGTAATGCCTTTTGAAAAATGTTTACATGCATTAATATTTCCTAGTGAAACTGCAGCACTGCCACTCCCTCAGAGGAGATGGCTCAGGAGCAACAGCAAGATTTTCACACACACCCCCCTCAAAAAAGCCATATGCAAACAATACAAAAAAATCTGCAAAGCAGGAGTGAGGACTGGCTGCACACTCCCTCTCAGAAAACCCAAGAGGTCAGCAGCGAGATTTCAACATTGGGAATAAGAAATTAAAAGAAAAAAAGAAAGGAAAAAAAAAAAAGCAGCTCAGTCCTTTCCTTCCATACTGGTAGCAATGAAGATGTATAATTACACCTGGGCTAGATTTCAGATGTAGAGAGGGCAAGACAGACACTAGAAGACATCCCTATTTTCTGAAAGACTTCACCAGCAAGGGAACAAGCAGTTGATGCCTTTCACAGGGATTCAGTGCTGTTTCTGGCAGCTGAAAACAGACCTTCCCAATCACTTCTTGCTAGTTTAGAGCCTATTTAATTTTAATCTGGGAATGGCCCTACAAGAGAGGGAGAGAGAGAAAAAGAACACAGATACTAAGCACATTAAAAAAAAATGCTACCAAACCAACTGTTCAGATAGGGCACATTGCCCAGATAAAATTCAGTGGGAGTAAAATAATTCCTTCTGCTTCCTACCCCAGCATCCCACTCTCCGTGCCACCTACAATTGTGTCAAATGAAGAGAGAAAGCAAAACTCAATCTTCAGCTCCCTGCTCCAGCCCATCATGCTGTGCAGCAAAGCCACCAACCGAGCGCCTATGGAGAACTCAAAGTGTAATGAAACCCCAGAGCATTCAATGTGAGACGAGGTCCCCCAGTCTTATTAGCACACTACAAGTAGCTTTGAACTGAACAGGCTGAGTGGGACCTGACATCCCCTTTACAAAGCTTCCCTGAGAAACCGGACATCTTTCTTCCTGCCCAGTCATTTAATGCTACGCACCGGGGACATGACCTTTTTCCCTTGTCATGGCGCACAGCACAGGGCATCTGCTGGACACTCCCTGCTTTCTAATCAGGCAAACTGACTGGCTATCCCAAGAAAGAGCCTTCAAAATGAATTTGTATGCATGTAATAATATATATTATATATGCACACACATACACATGTGTATATACATATACATATCACACACAGAGATTTTACTCCCTGTGGTATGCGGCCAATGGGTTTGTTACCCTTTTCCACCATCTCTAACCCCATGTTAGTTTAATCTTTATGCTAGACTCACAAAAAAATACTAAATATAACTATTACCAGAGATTATGCTGCACATAATGGAAAAAATGTACAAGTGTCTACCAGTGCATCTTCAGTCTCCCTGCTTGTCTGTGGCAGGCTATGCCAGGAGCGTGCTAATTACAGCAGTGTTTATCAAAGACGTTTAAAGAGGAGGATAGACCAAAAAGCAATCCTTTCCATAAACACTTTGTAGCAAGGACCATCTTATCGGAAGAAACCAGGAAAGACATTTTCTTCAGAAAGCAACACTTACGTACTGGATCAAGTCCTGTGGGGAACCACCAAAATGGTCAGGCAGCTGGAACATACAGTGTATGAAGAAAGGCTGAGAAAAGTTTAGGTGGTTTTGTTTGTTGGTTTGGTTGCTTGTTTTTCCCCAAGCCTTAAAAAATAGACAAAGGAGATGTTATTGCTATTACATAATTAGGAGGGAGCAGGGGAGAGGGAAGATGGACACAGAGGCAGACTCTCCTCAGAGGTGTGTGGTGAAAAGAAGAGCAAAAGCCACGGGATGCAACACAGGAAATTCCCATTGGCCCTATACACAAAATCTGTTCCACCATGAAGGTAACCAAACACCAGCAGAGGGGCCCAGAGAGCTTACGGACCTTCCATCCTTGAAGATGCTCAATATTCAACTGGATAAGGTCCTTAACAACCTGCCTTAACCTCAAGGTTGGCTCTAACATCAAACTAGCCCTGCTTTGAGCAGAGGGCTGAACGAGACGACTTCCAGAGGTCCTTTCCAACCTAAATTATCCCATGAAGTAACCGAGGCAAGAATGTGCTAGATTAGCACCACCTAGATGAGAGGGTTTGCTCTGTGCCCTTGCCTCCTCCAGGGAACAAGAGAGGCCGTACCACCTTAAAAATACACACCATCCCCATCCCCCTTGACTAAAGCTAAGAGATTTCAATTTGGAGATGCAGAAGCAAGGTAAAATACCAAAACCACCAAGGAGGACTGTCATGGACATTAGATATTAATAACGTATCTTTCTTTTGTTTGGTTGTTTTTTTTTTTGTTTTGGGGTTGGGTTTTTTTTGTGTGGGGTTTTTTTTTTTTTTGGTTAAGATTTGTGCCTTATTGCAGATGCTGACAAAGGTGAACAAGGGGTTTTATGGTATAGGGCCTCTAAACCAGGCTGTAGTCCAGGCAGTAGGAATTTCACTGAGATGCAGACTGAATCCTCAATTACAATTACTTTGGTGCAGGTTGAAATCTCTGGGCCTTACTATCTCCCAGAAAAAAGGTACAAGGAATGGAAAGATGCCACAGATTAGATGCAACCTCAGTCCCAAGGAAACAAAACTGTTGGGTTTCTTTTTCCTTTAAATACAGACATGGATCTCCCTCTCCCCTCCATATACGGCATTGATTTTCACCATTATGAAGTTACTGTATTGTTTCCCACCTTGAGGCCCATAAAACCCAGAAAGAGCTTCTGCGAAGGTGGCTACAGAGCTCCCAAAGCAATGCAAAATGTCACAGCTTTCCCCAGGCAGGGATTCCAGGGGAATCTAGCAGATTATCAGAGACACAAAAGCAGTTTTCCCCAGATGGATGAATGATCCCTTTGCTGTAGTGCCCATAACTGTACTGCTCACCTAAGGCATCTCACTGCTGCAGTCTGTGGGCATGCACGCTCCTGGGGAAAAGCCACCAAATACTGTAGAGGATGAATAGACCAGCTACAAAAGGGGAAGAGTCACACTCCTGAGAGACTGGAAAGAATGAAAAGTCGCTCCACAATTTAAGTAGATGAGGGCTTCATGCAATTCTTTTCTTCAGTAAAAAGGACTGCACTTATCTCTATTCAACCTAGCTACCTGCAGATGCTGGAGAAGTACTGCAGTTTTCCACTTATTACTCATGAATTACCTGAAAAATAACAAAACACTGATCCAGCAGCAATGTACATTATAAGCACGTGGGCATCATGAGGAGGCAGCTTCCTCACTCCACCCTGGGAGGTTTAGTGTCCGGAGGTTCCTCTGCCCTGGAATGTGGAGAAGTTGAGTTTTGGCTTCATTTCAGTGTCAGCACTGGGCTGACAGGTACCCCGGCCCAGCTGGCCCCCCACCAGGAAGGGCAGTGCTCCAGGAGACACACCAACCCCAGAGGCACTCAAGCACTGACAAACCTAGAACCAACACTTTTTTTCTGGAGGGTGATGAGAAGATGGACAAGTGACCTGGGAATGTATCTGCCCAAGAAAGAGGTAATAAATACAAAATAAAAGACAAAAACATCAATACTGCCTGTGTTAGGAGTATCATGGACTGAATTCACGTGTATATATCTACACATTTAGTTGGCCAAAGAAGAGGGTGAGCCTGGCAAGATGTCTCTAAATAGGAAGGAAAGCAGAGTGAGGGAGCACTGGGAATCTGAAAAGCTACTTGACAGGAAAAACAAAACAGCTGAAAGTAAGTTTGCTCTCTCGTTCTTGCTCTGAAAAGGAAGTAGTGATGACAGTTCACACCAGCAGAATAAATGCAAGAGCAGAGATTGTTAGTGGGGCTACAGAGGCAGCCCTGGAAGACTACAGCCCTGCCTCAGTTCACATCTGGTCTCACATACAGTCCCCCAGACACCTAGGAGCTGACCCTTGAACCCAAACTCCCAGCTCTCTGATGACCACCAGGCTAGGTTCTCACCCCAGTGAGATGACATATTTAATGTCAAATGTGTACAAATATTACAAAAATATTAACAGGAAGGAAAGGAGAGAGATGGACACAGCGGAAAAAGTCTATCTGCTGTGGACTAGTTAGCAGGGCAATCAAAATGCATTATGCCTGGGTCCTTCTCCAGGTATTTCTCCAGGAGTAACAAATATAGGCTGGCTACTTTTGACAGAAAGAGCCTAGATTCACAGCAACTTTGGAGGCCTGTATGCATGCACATAGTTTCCACAGCATACAAGGTATTTGGAAAATAAAGACCAAAGCAGCAGAGGCAGAGTGAGAACCCTTATGCCGCCCACACAGAGAGCCAGCCCTGGAGTATGTGAGCCACCACAAACTAGTCATAAACCCAGGAGATGGAGAAGGACAGAGTTGTCATGCAACACGCTACCTGAGGGAACGTGCCTTGGTTGCAAGGGCAGCTCCCCTCACTCAGCTGCCATGTGCCACCAGCCTGCTTCTAACTCACTAAAAGTCAACCATTCAGATTAAAATCCGGAGAGTCAAGTTGCAAATATCAACCCTCCCAAATGGAGACTGGTTACAAGCACAGCTGGTCAAGCCACACACATGAACACCACAAGGTAGACCGATACCCCAGTAAGGGAGAAGGACATAGGTAAAGCAAAGCACTCCACTGTGCTGAACTATGGCCACCATTCCTTCAGCAGGTGCTGAAGATACGCCGTGCTTCTCCAGAAGCGTTCAAAAACTCTGTAGAAGAGGGTCAGGAAAATACCCCTCACCAGCACCATGCCTGCTACTTAATCTTATTCATACAAAAAGATCAAACCAAGCTTCCAGCTGCTGTTTGCCTTCGGTGCTATAACTCAGTATAAAGGTATCGCTGGCAGCATTTCAATGCCACTTGGCTTTCCCTTGCTGCCGCTTCAGTGGTAGGAATTGCCATTGTATTTGGATATTTGCATGCAGAGAAGCAGGGGAAAAGGGCTTTCTTCAGTTGCGGACCTCTTGCAGGATTTTGTTTGCATACTCATTTTATGTGCAAAAGCATACAGTTAGACTTTCTTTGCAAAGCCCTCTCTCACAGAGCCAATATGTGTATTTAAACTAAGTGATAATGTATCCCCTTAATACAGCTTTTATTGTTCAAACAAACATTATTTTAAGCAAAGTGAATTCAGCAAGGATTCTGAAGGTGAAACAACAGGAACTGAGGAAAGAGAGAGGGCTGAGGGGAAGATGGTGGAACAAAGACTCTCCACCACCAGGCCCTTATCTCCAAAGCTGAGTGAGATCCTGAACACAAGCTCGATTTATGTCCCTTCCTTCTAGCTGTACTTTTTAAGGCCATCAGAAAAGTTAGGGAACAAACGAAGGTGGCAAAGGCAAGGAAAAAAAGATTTCAACTGGTGTAATGCGATTAAGCAGCAGAAAAGAAAAATTCCTCTTATCCCAACACAACAATCCTGCAGGAAAGCAAAGGATGGGAAAAGAAAACACCAAACAACTCTTGCCAGCTACCTCCAATTCACTTTGAGACAGCAAGTCAGGAGAGCAACAGGCCTGCTGTCACTAGAAAAGGATACTCAACTAGTATCACATACCACAGAAAACAGTCAAAAACTTTTAGGGTAGGAAAGATTGGTTTTCCCATTATTCCAGACAAAGCAACAAAAGAAGAGGCATGACTTGATAAGAGTTGATCATGAGATGATCAGGGGCTGCAGCACCTCTCCTATGAAGACAGGCTGAGAGAGTTGGGGTTGTTCAGCCTGGAGGAGAGAAGGCTGTGGGGAGACCTTATTGCGGCCTTCCAGTATTTAGAGGGGGACTATAGGAAAGATGGGGATGATCTCTTTAGCAAGGCCTGTTGTGACAGGACAAGGGGGAATGGTTTTAAACTAAAGGGGGGTAGGTTTAGACTGGATATAAAGAAGAAATTTTTTACACTGAGGGTGGTGAGACACTGGCACAGGCTGCCCAGAGAGGTGGTAGATGCCCCATCCCTGGAAACATTCAAGGTCAGGTTGGACGGGGCTCTGAGCAACCTGGTCTAGTTGAAGATGTCCCTGCTCACTGCAGGGGGGTTGGACTAGATGACGTCTAAAGGTCCCTTCCAACCTAAACCATTCTATGATTCTATAGTTCAAGTATAATAAGAATTATCCCATTCTGAAATAATCACAAGCATAATCCAAGTCCTCCAGAGAGGACCAAAGCACCCAGACACTTTTCAAGCCCAGAGAAATAAGGAATCCCCCTACAGAAACCACCATCTCAGGGAATAAATCCAGAAAGCCCTGACTACAGAGCTTGGCCTCTCTGGCAGCATGTCACCTAGCTAGCCTGAGTCCTGAGGCACTGCACTCTGGTTGTACAAAGCAAGCATCCTACTGCTTTATAAAGCAGGCTCACACTTGAGGATTTTCTGTGCTTTGATGACAGATCTGCTGTCGGGTTCTCCAACAGCAGCTCGCCGAAGGCAGCTCCGGGGCTGCACAAGAGAGTGGCAGCAGTTCAGTGACCACAGCAACCAGCCGTCAATGAAAAGATGCTCACCAATGCATCGACGCGGAAACTGCCACAAAACTAAAAAAGTCTCAAGTAAAAATTTAATGGTGATGGGGGGAAAACAAACAACAGATGTCCATGAAAACCTGTAAACTACTAAGACAGGACACCACACAAAAAAAGGAGGTTGCCTATCTATGCCCTCCCTTTGCATCCAGATGGAAACACCTCCCTGAAATCACCAGCTTTACCCTCAAAACATCTCTCCAAGGCAGACAAATGGCACCACCTTCCATTCACAGAAGCAGAAGACCAGGAGAAACTAACAGACCTGGCCTTTATTTTTGTAGTTTGTTTTAAGGCCTTTTTGGTTTTTTTTTAAAAAAAAAACATATTTGGCTTACACTGAAGTCTTCTTAAAAAAAAAATCATAAAGACAGACTGACAGTGACAGGATCCAAGCCATTACATGCAGCATTTTGGGCCAGCGTTTTTACCAGAGCAACAGCTCATCTGGATTTAACTCCCTTGCCTTAGAATTAAAATACTATCTACATGAGTAGCACAGCCGAGCCAAAAATTGTAGCCAGGAAAGCAAATCCTCTAAGATTTCCCCCACCCTGCTTCTAACTTCTGTTTTCAGAGGATTTGAAGAAACAAAACCATTCCTCCCGGCCAGACAGTAGAAGAGGATGGAATCGCAGTCTGGCCGCCAGCTTTTGCTGGCGGATCACAGGCACAATGGCTACCTGCTCACGCCTCCATAGCTGCATCGTTTCCTTCTGGGCTAATGAGTAAAAAGCCGTCTGTGTCAGCAAGGTGAGCAGGTGTGACAAAGCACATGCAAGAAACAAGTCTCTATATCAACAAAAATCCAATCAGCCAAATATGCCTTGGAAACTAATTATAATTACTTTAACTGCATGTGACAAAAAGGGAGAAATAAAATACAGGAAAAATCAGAAGAGTTAATTCACCAAATGAGCCACTTAATTACAAGCTATCATCCACCCTACACCACCCTGGGGTTTGGGCTCCAGCCTTGATGTTACCCACAGCCATTTCCCCACAGACAATGGCAATGCTCACAGAATATCCAAGACCTTTAGAAAAAGCATATAGGAATGCATGTGCAAAAGCTACATTAAATCCTCCTTTTTCTTGCAATGGGGGTGCTAAGACTAGCCCCCTTTTACACGACCCTGGAATTACAGCTATGGCCCTCTGGGAGATGTGTAATCCTGTTCATGCAAGGCTTCCGCCTGGCGGGGACGGCGGTTCGCACTTGCTCTTCCAATCCCTCATTTTCAACAGCAACAATGTCACGGGTATTATCATGAGGCCAATGAAAGAGAGAAATATTCTCACTCCTAGAATTTACACACCATCAACAGCATCCATTTCTTTTCTCTCTTTTTTTTTTTTTAAAATCTAGCGATAGCTAGACACATTTCTTTCTCATTTCCCTGTCTACCTCACCAAGCGTATCGCAGATCCTAGTACTTTTTAGCACCTTCCCCTGCTTCCTCCTTGTGCGAAGATTTTATTTAGACCTAACAAGCAAAAAGCTCTTACGGTGGTTTCCTTCGCCCCATCCTCCTCACTTACTACTTCCTCTAGACTTGCTTTGAGACAATCAAATGCAATTCTTAAATTAAAAGCTCTTTATTAAGAATTAGCTCTGCTGGAGCTTTCCAGCATGCTTACCTACGCAAGGAAAGAAAGTCTGCAACACCGTGATGCAGCGTATCGCTCCTCATTTTTCTCTACTGCTCTTTTAAATGTCTGTGCAAAACACCCTGCTGACCCATCTGAAGCTGAGTGATAAGCAGCTGATCTACTGTGTTTTACCGAATGTCTCTTATCTAAACCGATCTCCTTAACCAAGCCATATGCTGCAAACATACTTTGAAATGTCTCCACAATAATCTGAGAAGCAGAAATGTTTGTCAAATAGCACACACACTACTGCTGGCCACTTGGAATAACCATCAGCCACAAGTAGGTACATATGCTCATTGTGATCTGCAAAAAATCAGCGTGGCATCTTTGCCAAGGCTTAGCAAATGCCAGAGTGGTTTCTAGTTTCGACAACTACTGTTCACTTTGGCTAATTTCTCCTTTTACATAGTGTTTCAAGCCTGATTACCAACCCCAAATATGTAGCATACTGCTCCTTTCAATTTGTTGTGGTGGTATTCATGCTTTTCACCCAACACCCCAACATGAAGGATTTATGGTATTAATCATGCACATCATAGTAAACAGTCATTCTCTACTGCTGATTGCATTTTTCTGCTGCAATAAGGATGGAAGTCTTGAGCTGTTTATCATTTGACCACAGAAAACAAACTATTATTGTGCTATTTTAACCAAAGCTGGAGCTTAGTTTCTATGGGTAACTTCTTCAGATGCAGCCACATGGTTCAGGAGCTTGACTATCCCATTTTGAAAAACAATTCAGAAACTTAATCACAGCTAAATGCAGGGCTTGTCTATGCAAGGGGTTATTCAGGAACAGCTTTTCAAAATTAAAGATTAATTCTAGACCTGTTGTCTAGAGGCTCTCTTTCACAACAGCAAGCTGCATTAAGCCAGCTTGCATCCCCGCATTGCAAGCTATGCTTGCTTGAAAGATACCACAGAGCAAGAATCACCCTGACATTTGTCTTGCTTGAGTTAACAGCTACTGGATTGCGGCAGCTAAGCTGCTGCAGCCCTCGTGCTTCAAACTGCACCCCACAATAAGCTAGCTAGTTGGGTTTGCAGGATCACTACCCAGTTGCACAGCCAGGAGTTGAGTATATTTGTTTGCGCTGCAATCCAAAAGCAAGCACGAACATGGTATAGGTGCCCCACAACTTATTTATCGCAAAGTCGAGTGCAGTATGTTGCTGCCAGGTGACCCCAGGTGCGGGGGGCTCAGCATGTGATATAAATGTAAAAACATTCCCCTAATCCCACTGTCTCATAGCACTGGAAAGCTCCTGTATTCTTATCCAGTTTCCAAGTACTCCTCATCTGTAGAGGTACAGGCACCGTCTTTCACTACACCTTAAAACAGGGATCTTGCAACACACAGCTAACACCACCGCCCACTTCTGAGTTCCAATGTCCAATAAGAAGGTCGTCTTAATTCAGCAATTATTTGATGACTGATCAAGATAATCTCCTTCTCAAACACATACCTGTGAATTTTAATTGGTCTAAATTTATAAGTAAAATCTCTCTTTCAAAAAACAAAACCAAAACCAAACCAACCACCAAACCCAAAAACCAAACACCAAAATCACTGACATTAATTCCTTTCAGCCTTCGTTAACATTTGGGAAACAAACACTAGAGATTTCTTCTTCCTATCTTCATACTTGTAAGAAAAATAGGAATACAGATTAGCACATACTTAAAATAACAAAACGTGTTGGAATATTCAGACTTTCCTTTTGCTTCTTCAAAAAGCTGTGCTCTGCTCTGGCATCAGCATCCTTGATTCTGAGATAACTGGATCAGAGCCTGTTTTCAATGGCTTATTCCTTCTTATCGAGGATGTATTTACCTTGGATCTACCAGCCACAGGGATTGCACTTAATACCAGCTGCACTTCACCAGAGAGAAAAGGATGGTTAAAACTTTGCTGATGTTCGATTCTCCATTCTGCCACAGGCAAATCACTTTATCTCCATCTCATTTCCCCACATGCAGAATGGAATAACTGTAGACAACAGAGGCATCGTAAAGGTGGAAATTCACAGATATTACAGTGATGGGAAACACAAACGCACAAGAAATCCTACTTGTGCACTCCGAGAGGGATTTTCAGGGTCTAACAACCACAGTGGAAGTGCGCCAGACCAGTTAAGTTCCTTAACACCCCAGCTGGATTCACCTGACTGGCAGGGGAGTTCAGTCTCCCATCCCCAGCTGGTTCTGGCTGCTCAGGTTACTTTTGTGAGCCTCAATTTCTCACATTTCTGCTATTTTGAGGGATGACCCGAGTCAGAATAATCAGTTTATTAAACTTAGTGAGAGACAGTCATTCTTCCCTCTAATTCTACAAATGCCTTTTTCCACTGTGCAAGGCATGCAACAAGCACGAGAAGGTGAAGCGGTATTTGTGAGCAAAAGCCATTTTGCCACGTTTCTCAAACATCTGTCCGATTCACATCTTTGTTGTTTCTTTTTATTTCATCACAAAGGCACACAAGAGATGCACAAGATTCTCATCCACATTTATTTTAAAACAATTTATGCCAATTAGTGAAGGACCATTTCCTTCTGAAACAGGAGCAGCAACGGCAAGCTGCTACTCTTTTATTAAATGTCCACCTGCAGACATCCTAAAGCCTTTCTCACAGCTTGACTTTAGCTTTCAATGTTATGTCAGTTCTTCTTTAGGCGACATTTGCTAATTTGTCTTTAGAAACTGCCGTTCTTACTGCACCTTTGTCAATTGCTATCCTCACCCAGCTATCATTTCCATTTACATGAACCCAGCAAAAGTATCTGCATGCCATTTGTCCTACACTACAGCTCACAGCGGAGAGAAACCACAAGCCAGCACATCACAGCCAGATAGATTTTTAGTTACATCAGTGATATCTCCCCTATGAAAGCTAAAGCAAAGGGATAACAGCCAACACCACGTCCACAACGGATTTGCAGCACAAGGGAAAGGAGCAACAAGAAAGCAAGAGGCTGGCCAGATTGATAAAAGCTGCTCGAGATCCTTGCTCATCGCCACCTTGCTGCACCCTCTCCCTGGAGGTCTGCAGCCCAGCAGAGCAGCGCTGGTGACCCCAAACCGCCAGGCCACTCCAGCAGCACGGCTGTCCCCAACCGGCTGCCCTGCCTTATTTGCAACCACCAAAATATCTAACTGCGTCTACGCTGCTGTTCATTACTAGCACGATACTAAGAACACAGAGTGCTTTGCAGAAGCATACAAAGGCAGCATCCTTCTCAGAGGAGTTTAAACATTGCTAGACCATAAAGCGCTCTGTAGATTTTGGGAATACGGTCATACAAGCACACACTGGAGTAACCATATTGCCTAGTCTAGAAGAACAAGTAAAAAATTTAAAGAACAAATCATTTATATTCAGCTGTCTTTCTCACTAGTTCCCTAATGCCCTCACCTGAACACTTTAGAGTCCCTGACAGCCAGCTGCCACCTCGCTGTCTTCTTTTCTCCTTCTGCCAGAGCAAGACCATGCATGAGGATCCCTCTTCCCTCATATCTGTTCAGATTCCTTTAGGTCCTTTAATCTTATCTTTTCTTTTTGATAACCAAAACCAACCAAACAAGAGCCCAAACGAATGAAAAAATAATCCCAAAAACACAACCGCACAGATATGTGAAGAAAAAAAGAGAACAGGAAACTACAGTTGAAAAACTAATTAAGGATTTAAGAGGCCTGCACTCACTTTCTTGTATGGGAAATGGACAACAAGATGCTCTTGGAAGGAAAGAATAGCACTTTCCCACTCCACAGGAGTATTACAAAGTGGCAGGGGGAAGAGAATGATCATGAACTACTTGGGTAGAATGTGACAGAGCTTCAGACCCTAAAACAAACCAGAGAGAGATGCCAAGCAGCATGCAAGCAGCCAGCACCAAAAACCTGGAAGCAGCAGCTCAATCCCTGAGCTTCGGCCTCGCTCTCACCCTCGGGAAGACACCAGAAGGTGGACGGGTGGGGTTTTCTCCAAGCCCACCAAGGTGGGGACATCCCCCTGGGGGTGCACGGCTGAGCCACCCCCATGTGTGTCCCGCAGGCCGCGGCAGTGCCGCACAGCACCCCGGTTCCACCGGGAACCTTCGCCTTCCCGACCCAAAGTGGCCTTTCAGTTTCTGCGGGGTTTGCCCTGAGTGAATCCTGGCACCCCCGGGCAGCGCAACGCCTGCCGATGCCAGGCAGCAGCGGAGCAGCATGGCCTGCCACTGAGATGTGCACCCCTCCGCCTCCCCGCACCCAGATGTGCACCCCAGCCACAGCTGGAAAGGAACCTGCAGGCGGGATGGTGAAGGAGGGGCAGCTTCATTCCCCTTTCCCTTGGGCAGGAGGGGAAGCAGGAGCCACATGCAGCCGGTGCATTGCACCTGGGCAGAAGTCAGATAAGCAAGTGGGGAGCCAAGACCTTTGTTCCAAGAAACACCTGACACCAGGCATGAAAACTCTCTGCCTCCCAACAACTCCTGACCCAGCTAACCTGTGGGTAACAGCCCTTCTCTGACTTAACTTTTGTTGAGCCAAGATCAGCTGATGCCCGGGATCTCCCTTTCCTGACTCCACTTCTCAAGCTCTTTCCTAGCTCTTCAATGCAGCGCTTTTGATTGTCAGCTCTATGCGTTTAATTCTTAATTTAATTTCTTCTTTTAAACACTAAGCAAGTGCTTGGCTATAAAAAAGAAAAAATCCAAACCTCTGTTGTCCCTTCAACCCCTTCCCCCGTATAAAAGACAGATGAAAGCTTTTTTCTTTTCAAAGCAAGTGCTTTGGATCCTAACAGAGCAGAGATCTCACCAGTTAAACATGGGCACAGAGATATGAAACATGCACGCCCTCCTCTCCCACCTCTTCACAGCACATCACTCTCTCTGGCGGATCCCGGAGGCCCTGCCAGATCTGCATTCTGCTGTGCAGTGTCAGCGCCATATCCCTCCCCTTACTCCACACGCCTGGGGGACCTTGGCACGTTTTCCCCTTCTGAATTTAAACCTGTGCAACACCAGCAGCTGACAAATGGCAAAAGGGGGCTGGGACACGGGCACTTGATGCATTCACCTTGACTGCTTGAGAGCAGAAATGGTCTCAAAGTTTTCTTAATAGCTTCAGTCTATGTAAGAGCTGGGCTACCAGGTACAGCCTAAAGAAACCCACGCTGTATTACCAGATGCGGGTACCCACAGCATCTCTGAGAACAAACCAACATTTTCCACCGTCTCTTGTCTAGAAGGAGCCCATCACAAGATGAATGCTCATCTTCCCCACAGTGAAATGCAGCCCCCTCTGAGGACACGACACAGCAACCCCTCTGAGCAAAAAATACCAACATCTCACCTACCCTGATGAGAACTTCAGAAGTGAACTATACAGAGCTACACAGGCAAACCGGTTGACTGGGACTTACCTTACGCTGGTAGGGTTCAGAACATTTCTACAAATGGAGTAAGAAACACCCTCCACCCCAAGCAGTCATTCACTAGTGGAAATGCACCTCTCTGTTGCTTTTGCCAGCCCATTGACACTGGGCAGAATGCAATTTTTCGCCACCCCTCAACTCTGCCTGCCTCATAGTAAGCTGTAGCCACACAGGCAAGACTTTTAGGCATAGACTATGCTTAATGAACCAAGAGAGCACAGTATGCGTGGAGGGAGGGAGGGAGGGACTGGAAGCCTGAAACTGCGCTATTCAAGAAAGCAGAATAGCAGCAACTCCAGTCAAAATGTGGGCAAAGCAGTAGGGCTTCTGGTTGATGGGAAGTGTCACAAGATCTCCGAGTTTCCAGCACAGAAGTCACTTTGTCTTGTTACTTAAAAATAAGAACAGCAGCCTCAGCAGCACAGCATCCCTTACTGCCACTGCTGAACTGCTGTCTGTCTACTGAACCTCCAAGGCCATCTTCTGCTGCACCTTCCACTTATTGGGAGCCTCTTACTATACCTCCCTCCCCTATCTCAAGCTCATCTGAAATACGTACATATATTTAAAAAAAAAATCCAGTGCAAACCTGACACGGTGATAATTTTAAAAGCTATGCTGCTCATGTCAAATTATTCAACATCTGTCTTCATGTTCCCACAAAAATTAGCATAGGATGGTGGTTTCTGATGACACCTATAGTGAAATATTTTGACTTCTACCAGCAAGTTGCAAACAACCTGTCAAGAGGATAATGTCAGTTTTCTAGTACTGCATATTAAAGCCAACTGAGGGCTTATCTGGTGTGTGAAGCTACTGACCTGACCTAAAAACAGAGGCTCTGGTGTCACAGGAGGGTGAATCTGACACACTACAGCTGGAGAACAGCAAGGCACACTGAAGCACAGGGCTGGACAAATTTAATGCCCTGACCTTAAAGAGCTGCTAAAGAGCTATGCAAATCTTGGACCAACCGAGTCCTTAGGTGAAACTATTTCTTCAGCCCTCCAGTTACAGAACTCATTCCTGTAACCAGAAGGCTGCCGCCTAAGCCACCACAGATTTAAGGGCTGGACAGCAAGGAGAAATGGCAGACCACAAAGGATGTACATACATGTGTGTATATATTCTCACACACACGCACACATATAAATATATAGAGATATATATAGTTTGGAGAACCACTGTGCTCATACTTCACATTTTCCAAACAGAATCAGCCAAGAAGTGGCTCACCCGAGCCAGCTCCACCGCTACTTTAGCCAGCAATCTGCTCACCCGTTTGTGAGGGCACCGGGTTAGGCATGGTGCACTGGGATAACCACAAGGTAGGTGAAGAGCTCGTCGTCTGGACTCCTGTTCCCACTGGCAAAACAGGCAGAGGCAGGGGAGGGGAACCAATCTGGGTCACCAGGCTCAGGGTTAACATTACAGAGCGTCTGTGCCCCCAGAAACTGGCAGCAAAAAGACAGGAGCACACACAGGTTGCAAGAGGGTGTGAGGCATCCTGCCTTGAAAACTCTAGGAAAAGGAGGCTTTTACTTTACAGGTAAAAGGAGCAGGAGACAAATCATGTCACGCGTATGTGAAATGAAAAAGTGCAGATGTTTATGGCCTAAGCCCAGGATATGTTTTACCATGACACTCCTCCGTCGCAGACGCAAGAAAACATTCTTGCACTAGATTTTTTGGCTGCCCGTAGTGGCATCTCATGGGTGATTCAGTGTGATAGTGTCTCTTTAAAGAAAGCACTTTACCGGGTAATTTATTCCCCACCTCAGAGGCCAGCTCAGGACTTCTCCATATTGCAAGTGCTTCATCCCCACCAGTTTCAAGTGCCTGAAGTAATGCAGCCCATCCAGCCCCTCTGATCACCCTGCCAGGCAGCTTTCCCTGCTGCCTAGACTAAACCTTCTTTTTATTCCCTTTCCATCACCTAGCTGTAGCCCATCATCACACACAGTGATGACCATTCCTGAAATGCCTTTTCTGCGGGTGAATTATGAGAGGCAGGGGACAAAAGAGCCCACTATTTTATTTAGCCTGAAAAGCTGCTGCTGATCAGCTGGACTGTGCTAGTTGCAAAACTACTAAAAAATGTTAATTACGTACTGCACATGGAGTAAGCAGAGCAGCAGCCCTGTCCACGCTCTGAACCAGAGCCACACGAGTCCTGAAGTCTGCAAGGCTGACTAGGAAGCAAGAGGCATACTGCTCCCTTTGGAAACACTCCCTATCTGTCCTATCAGTCTAATTTTTAGTCTTTAAGTGTTGATAACTTCAAGACTGGAACGGCAAGTCTCCTTTCTCCTTACCTCTTCCTTCCTTCCCCCTAAATTCTGACATTTCCTAGAGATCTATTACAGCTCGCTCCTCATCTTGACCAGCAGCATTAATACACCAGGATCGGAAGGCACATGCAGTTTGGGAAATGGGGTACCACAAAAGGCTAATAAAAGTTGCCTCTTGGCAGTCTGCTGAATTGCCTTCTGTATCAGGCCAGCCTTGTCTTATTGCAACAAACAAGGCTGAAAGGATGGGATCGGCTAATGAGAAGAGGGTTTCAGACACACTTCAGTCATTACAACAAATGCCAATTTATATAACGAGCCTCTTCAGGTAGCAGGCTAAAAGCACCTTGACTCCTAATTAAATTGCACCTCCATTGCAAATGTTCCTTTCCCAGAAACCCCCTTACACACATTTTATTTATACCATTCATCTCAATAAACCTCTCCAACAACTCCGCTCTCCTAGACAGAGGTCTTTTGTGCACATCCATGTGGGTGTATTATTTAAAGGGTACATCACATGGATACTTTATCTCATTTAATCTGATTTAATCTCAGCAGATTTACTAAAGTAAAATATATTTATAGACCCATATAGATGCCTCTCCCCATCTCCATCACCATAAATAAATATTCAAAAGCAGAAAACCAGATCTGAAACATGATACTTGAGTTCCCATAATTTCTACATTAAGTGCCACATGAGACCAACGTTCACAGCACAGAACGCTCAAGTACAGATTAAAGCTATGGTGAGAGACTAACATTTAGGACAAACCGAAGTGGAGGGGGGCAGTAGGACTAGTTTCTAATCCCGCTTTGTTTATCCTTGCAAGTACCATAGAATCATAGAATGGTTTGGGTTGGAAGGGACCTTAAAGATCACCTAGTTCCAACCCCTCCGCTGTGGGCAGGGACACCTTCCACTAGACCAGGTTGCTCAAAGCCCCATCCAACCTGGCCTTGAACACTTCCAGGGATGGGGCATCCACAGCTTCTCCAGGCAACCTGTTCTGGTGCCTCACCACCCTCATGGTAAAATGTGTATATATATATATATATATATAAAAAGAAGACTCTCTCTCTTTCTATGTGTATGTGTGTATATATATATATACACATATATATATAAACACGACAGTATGAATCCAGCTCTGCTTTAGCCACCAGTAACAAGCAATCTCACATCCAAACAGTGCTGGCTGCACAAGGCATGAAATCAGCGCAGGGTAGTGGACTGAAGGCAAGATTCAGAAAGACAATACGAAAACTATTAGTCACCGTAGAAGTTTGCAGTGTGCTGATTCCACGAGACACTGCTCTGGGCTGCACTCAGAGACAGCAGCGTCTTAAGGCTCCTGATGGTCTCAAGAGTTTGAAGAGGTAGGGGAGGGGTGAGGAGGGAAGAGACTGGGTTTCTCCTTTGTGTAGTTAAGCAACAGAATAGACAGAAGTAGTGTACCATTTTGGCTTAAAAGGATGCCTTCATCTTAGTGCATGTCTCTATCTGTGCTTTCTTTTGTACACAGCTTCTCCAATCTCTTTCTGAGAGAAAAAGACAAAAGCATCAGTAAGTTATTCTGAAGATCTAATTTAGCAGCAACTCTATCAAATGCAAGTTCACTGGAGTGGATGAAAAAAATACAACAGGCAACCTTCTAAGGCACATTTAAGCAAAACCAGTTTTAAGCTCCGTCCCTCTTGCTACGATCCTGAGCAGAGAAGTCATTCTACAGCAAGTGACAGCTACTCAGCAGCAAGCACACCAAAACAAAATTTAAGAAGTTCAGCTAGGAGCAGATTACTTGTTTGAAAGGACTAAATAACCTGCCCTGACCTGTATCACAAACTCATTCTACTCCTCATCGTTCTAGCCTTTGGAGGGTCCTACAGTTTACCTCTGGACACGCAGACTGGGAGAAAACACGTATACTGGGAAGAAGAAAGGAAGCTAAACACCCTCTATTGAAAATGGTTATTTTCCAAAACGGACCCAAACTCAGATTAACATCCCAGCCCTCAAGGAGAAAGGAGGAATTGTTTCCATTAAAGAAATACATCATTAAAAAGTGACCTACAAAGACTTACCCATAGTCAGTGAGACTGAACTGATCTTTGCCAGAGCTCACACAAGAGACTGGCTGCGTGCTGTTAAAAAAGGGGGAGCGGGGGGGCCGGGGGGGTTGGATTCTTTCACTGGGGTCTCTCTTCGGAGCTCAGAGAGCTTGGCTTGTTAGAGGCAAAGGCATGCCTTCCAGAAGGACTTTACAGCAACGCACAACTGAGTTGTAAGCCAAGATAAAGCCGGCTTGTTATGAGAGGCAAGTCTTGTGGGTTGCTTTTATTTATTTTTTCCCAGTGTATTGAAAATGCAGATCTTGTAAAGCAAGAATTAAGAGAGGGCTGGGAGAAAGGGGGGCTGCACGGCTGGCTAAAGTACATCCCGGCTGTTCTCTCAGCCCAGGGCTTGTGTTCAGCGGGGGCACAGGGTGCCATCCCCAGCCCCTGCCCTCCTCTCGGCCCTCGGAAGCTGAGGGGGCTGCAGGAGCCAGACCTCTCGGGGGGGACACCCGAGCTTGCCGTTTGCCACCCTACCTGCAAAGAAGGAGGGGAAGTAAGGACCATAACTGCAAAAATAATAGTAAAAAAAACCACAGCAATGAAAGAGGGGAGAAAAAAAAAATAATCACGCAGCTCGACATCAGCTCAGCCACAGACCACCCCCCACCCATCCCCTCGGTCTTAAGAGGAAAATGGGCAGCAAAGTTCAATGGGGTGCAAAAGCAGCCTCACCCCGCC
>VZTV01040580.1:0-12533 GCA_013400875.1 Anhinga rufa | reverse complement strand
GATTAAAATGGTTGTTGTCAAATGTAGATCTTTACACGTCTCAGGAAAAATGACGGAATGGTCATCAGCCTTGAGGACTTGCGTTTATTTTCTTAGGGAAGCGTTTCATGTTTGCCGTGCTTGTCTCTGCTGCTTATCATGGTACAGAGTATTTCATTAGGTGGCATTTTAGTGGCCGAGCTGGTTAAATAGCAGTTGCATTAACTAGTTGAACAAATTGCGTCCTTCACCTTTGACTATTGCGTTTTGAGAGCCCTTACAGGAGTGTGTCCATGCATGCCAAGGACGGATTAATAAGATGTTACCTAAAGGTTTGGATGTTATTGATTCCTTACTATTAATGCTATTTATAGTGCGTTTGACATGGCTCTTGTTTTATGTATTTGGGTAAAGGTTATCAGTTGGAATGCTTCAAATGAAATGTTCCCAAAATACCACCCCTAACGTGTTTTTTTTANTATCTATCTATCTATCTATCTATCTATCTATCTATCTATACGTATGTATAGTTGAACTGTATAGTCTAGATCGTCAGTGTCTGAAAAATGGCTTTAGTAGATAGCACATCATAATAGTGAAAACACGGTGGAAAACTGTGATATATTTTGACACTAGCGAAGGTTTGTTTTCGTGTTTCAGGATTACAGAATAGCAACTTCTGTTGCAGTAAATATGATTTTAGCTACATTTTTCCTGAAGCTACTTTGAGCCTACATTTGCCTTGCCTTTGTGCCTGCTCATAGTGAGCATGTCATAGTTTTTGCTACTTGTGTCCAAGGGCAAACCTAATCAACTGATTGGTTTGAGCCCTCATCTTAGATTCTCCACAACGTTGGCCTAGTTCTGACTGGTATGTTTGCCATTTTTAGGACTCCTCTTCCTTTTATCTCTATACTCAAATACATTGATAGACTTGAACCTTAATTTGTCCTTTGAACTTGGGAGGGTGTTTTTCTCCTCTGTTAAGAATGTCTCACTGAAGGGAAAGTGGTTCTGGTAGAACAGCTCAAATTAAATGTAATCCTGTTGAAAAACACTTGCCTGAAGTAAAAAGTCCTTGGATAGTTTGATATTTTTTTTCTTTTTAACTAGGCTGAAATTAAGTGCTGCGTGTAGAGGACCAGATGTTGGCGATAAGGCGACTTGGGCCTCAAGTTAGACTATTGGAAAAAGTTATCTATCATATGTCCTTCTGTTAAATTCTGATGTAAGCTAAGCTGGAGAATTTTAAATGTTTACTTCCATCTAAATAACATTTCCATTTGCGCAGCTTTCATCTTTGCCTATCCATTATAATTCGTCAGGTTTTGTCACTGGAATAACATATTTTTAATGAGTTGTAAGACAGCCTAAGTTTTTATGCTTGCTGAGATACCTTAGGAGAGAAGCAAATATCACCCTAATAATTACATCTTCAGATGTATCCTAGTAGTGGATTTCCTGTAATGAGGATGTTTGGTAGAGAACAATAGATATGGCAACTAATTCAGAGATTTGTTTTAAAGATGTTGTAGGTAGCTGACTCTGCAGTAGCGAGTTCCACTGTGACACAACCATTGCATGCTCAACAGGAACATTGGGTGGTTTCCAGGTACTTTGTTTTCAGGTGCTGATTCTCTTTCTAGCAAAGACAGACTGGATGGACTACTGCTGTTGTCTCCTCTGCAACTACTCTGTCTGTCTCTTCTGCAAGGGTATGCTTCTGATCTAGCTGAATAGAGACTACAGCCATTTGCAAAATAAGCCTCGAATAGTGTATTTGATGGTATATATGTTTTGTCTAGTAAGAAAATGTTTATGGTTGATCTGGCTCTCTTTGTAATCCAGAAGTGGTAAGGAAGCTATGATAAATGTTACTTGTCTTATTCCATTCTCAATATATTTTGGAGAACACTTGCATCATCGCTAAGATCCTGTCTTAGCATTTTCTGTGGTGTTTCTGCTCACATTAAAATCGCGTAAACAACATATTGTTATGTTGAAGTGCATGCTAGAGACTATAGAAATCTTTGGTATTACCAGGCTCTTGCCGTCTGGATTACAACGGTTATGGGTGGCCATTACATTTTTCCTGTTCAGGTATGTTATGTAGCGTGGAGGTTTTTCGTTTTATTTCCTTATGTGAACCTGGGCAAAGGGATGAGCTTAACTTCGACTCTGGGCTAGAACCATGTCCACATGAGAAAGTTATCCTGGGTCTGACAGCAGGGTTTTAGGTATGGGTAATACAGATATCCTCCCTCCGTTAACCATCTTTGAGACAAGCTTGCCTATAGCAGTACAGAGAAGGATGATTTGATACCTTCTGAGACTGATGGCTGTCCTTGCTTTTATAACTCTTGAACATGTCTTACTCTTCTCCACAAACTGCTTGTTCTTGACCAACGTGATGAGGATGAATCCCCGGTCTGTGTGGTCTTGCACTCACTGGTGAGTTCCCGTTACGCTAGAGCTTGATTTACGTGCGTGGTCCTGTCCTCCACCTGCTTTTCCATGTATGTCATTCCATTGGTGCTGGTCTTTGATCCTGCGCTGAGCCATGCCAGCAGAAAGCCAACCTAAGGAAAAATGTGGAGAGTTTTGTGCCAGCTTGGTGATCTGAAATGGCTCAGTGCACAGTTAGGTGATGCTAGAGACAACCCACGGGGCTGGGCTGCACCACAACAGCCAGCGGTTAGGTTGGTTTATGCTGCCATGGAACCAAAGAGAAGTGTTTGGAGACAGAGGTAAGGTTGGTGGCACTTTTTCCTAAACTTGTAGTAGTCAAGTTGCAGGATTCTTTGTTTTCGTTGTTCTTTAACATGCTGAGGAATTGCTCATCGTACATTGATTCCTGTGTGGAGAAGAAACTGGAAAAAATCCAATGGATAAAGGGTCAGAAAACCACTAATCCCCTCATGTGAAGTTCCAGAGGGAGCTCAGCTGTGCAGAGCTGTGAAGCAGAGGCCTTCCTGTGCGAGCAAAACTTAAAATATAAAAACATGAAGTGCAAAGCGTCTGAGGGGAAAAAGTGTGCAAAAAACAGGAGGAAAGGATGGAGGGCCGTTTAAAAGCGCTGTATTCCCTCCTCCTTGTCTAAGTGCTCATTTACAGTACAAAACATGGAGGAAGGAATACTTTCTGAAGGCCTTTAGAAACACAATGGACATTAGGCAGCACAATGGGCGCTCCAAACATGGTTTCTTAAAGCAGTTTTTAAACAAATATTTGGTGATCACTGGAATGACAGTATTTTTTTAATTACCATAGGGAAGCCATTGAGAACTTTCAATGCTTTGTCAGAAATCAATGCGCAGTTACTCTTGGCAATTTTTTTTATTGTAGCATCCTGCTAAATCTTGGTTTCTTTGCCAGAAGAAAAGGCAAGGTAGCCACTGTAAACACAGCATGAAATTGCCAAAGCAGCAATGAGTTTTGCCTAAACAGAAAAGTTTCTCCAGTTTCCCTGGAGCTTGCTGAGCTCGGATATGCAGAGTTAGTTTTGCGCCTACGTTGTAGCTCAGAGATGAGTTTTTCCTTCTCTTAGTGCTGTGGTGAGGACGGCCCAACAGACGTTCCCAGTTATGGTGATGATGGCTTCTTCACGCGAGCGGACAGTAGCTAATAGTTCTGCCTGTTGTATTGCTTGGCTAGAAACAGTTTTGATTTTTCTCTAGGGGTCAGGATGGGGTGACAGCATGAGACTTACATATTGAGTATTGTCCTTAGAATGGAAAAGGCTAGAAATGTTTTGTTTTAGAGAAAACTTAGATCTTGAGGAAAGGAGTAAGAATCACAGAACTCTGAAGCTGGCAGGCTCTGCAGTTTTCTGTGCCTGTGATCTTCCACTGACCCTTATTACACTCCTGGCTACAGCCATGCAAATATTTTCTTTAGCGTGAGATGTAATTTTATAAAAACAGTTTTCTCCTACGCTCATCAAGTGTAGCGTGTTTACAGGGCAACCTTCTATCAGAATGTGGGTGAGTGGTGCCTGTGAATTTCGTTGGAAGCTTTTGCAGCATGGCAGTGATGTCAAGCCATATTTGAAAAGTAAATTTTGGCGTTTAATGTTAATCTCGGAGATGCTTGCTTACAGCTTTCAGACCGACAGCCAATGTGCGTTACACCTGAATTCTTAAAATGTGAGTAAAGTTTCTTTCAGCCTTTCACTTAGTTCTGCTGAACTTCAGAAACCCTTTTTCTTCCCTCTAGTCTGCTGCCATTCACTGGGCGTCAGCAGACGCAGTTTTTGAGGGGTCAGGTCCTTCAGGATCAGTCCCTCTCTTTGCATTGCTGGTTTCAGCTTCAGCTCATTCTGCTCTGGCTGATTTCTAACCTGTGCAAAGCTTTGGGATCCAGGAGCATGGGAAAGTGGAATATGCAAATGCAAGTATGTTGAAAGGCTGGGGAATGCTTATTATAACAGTTTTTGGCTTGTTTCCTGTCCCTGTGTTCAGTCTGTTTTCTGAGCATCCAGCAGTCCTTCCTTTCCCCTGACATACCGCTACCCAAAGGCAATAACGGACCCGCAAGCCTGTTCCCTGAGAATTGTTGCACTGGGATTTCTTGGAAAGAATCGCATGTGGTATTGCACATGTTTGTTATTTCTGCCTCCCTCCCCCTTCTTAATATGCAATCCCTCTTTCCCGCCTCAGTCCCCTTTTAATCGGTGACTGTCACTCCCTCCCCCAGCCGAGGAGATGAGAAGAGAGGTTATTTTTGCTAACGCTGTTTCTCAAATAGGCCACGGGTATACAGTAAGTAGTGCAGTAATTTTCTCCATGGGAAACCATCAGTTATTAGGATTTCTCAAGCTGCGTCCCGGTGGCAGTGCAACATGTTTCTTCTTTAGTTCTGGCTTGCAGTTGTCACTAGCAGTAGCTCCTCCCAGTTCCCACTTCCTTGTAACCCAATCTGAATAAAGATCATGGGATTTGAATGTGCCTTGCTTCGCTGCTGCTGCTCTGGATGTTTTTGGGTTGTCTCCGTGTCCTTCGCAAACCCTACGCTGCGATCTTCGCTTTTTGGCTTTGCCTGTTCCAAAGAGCAGTTGACGGTTGTTAAAATCCATTCTGGGCCAGCCATGATTCGATGTGATTAAACTGTGTTAAATATGTTCCAGAAGCGTTTCTTGGCCTAGATAGCAAACTAGTTAAACTCAGGTTTTGAAATCTATTTATGTATGATTTGGCCCTGTGCCCCTAGGTAAGCTGTCTACCTCTTCAAGGGTCAAACAGAGCACAGGATCTATGCGCAGCACGTGATCCTCTGCCTTTAAATCTACCGCCCTCTGTATCAAAGTCTCGTCTTGAGAATTATGTACCGGACTAACTGGAGTAATGTGGTTTCACCACCCGTAAAGACTAGCTGTGTCGCAGTGATGACTTTCCCTGGCATCAGCTGAACTGGTACAAACCCCACTTTATACTTGCTCGGTATGTCCTAGTATGTAGGCAGGCTCCTAGATTGAGGTTTTTATGAAGGTTTGCAACTTTAATTAAAAAAGACGGTAACCTAGGCCTTGACAAAATTTCATGCTGGCTTCTAGAAGTGCGTATCAAAGTTGGGAAGGAAATAATGATACCTTTCAGAGGCAGTGCCTTACTAAGAATGCCAAGCTCCGTTTTTATTATAGGTTAATTGCCATGTAGGCAAACCCTGAACTCTTACCTGGGTTTTTGGCTTAATTTTCCTTCTTCCCTTTCCACACAAAACCCCCTCTAACCCGTGCTTTGAAGTATTTAAAACTAGGTTAGTCTCTGGCTGGAGGTGTGTGGTAGAACCTCCTGTTAATTCTTGCTGGGACCTGCCCGTTTTGCAGCAAGAATGCAGGCGAACCCATCTGAATGCTGATCATCTGTCCTTTGTGGAGGGTGGAAGATTATTTTTCCTTCATTTGACACAATGCACGGGCAAAGGAATCCTAGAGCGTCTCTGTTCCAGAAGCCGGGCCAGGTGCCCAGAGCCCTGCAAGCGGGAGAGCATGCCCGTGGAGGTGGGGGAGGAGGGCTACGTGAGGATGCTCGCTCTGAGCTTGGTTGTTTGCATGACAATCACTGGAGATATTTCCCTCTCCCGCTATCAGAAGATGTTGCTGCTCGCTCAGAAGTTGACCACATTCTTACCAGGTCAGCCTACAGAGCAGTCCTGAACTGACCAGTCTTCAAAATTTCACTCTTGCTGACTGGGAAGACAGAACACAGGGGCCCAAACACTAAGATAACCTGTACTTACCAAGAGGTTGTGATGCATGCTTTTTATCCAAAATAAAATGTTCCAGAAGAAGCAAGTTCTCACCCTCACCGTTGCTTTTGATTTAATTTCAACCCTGATGCAATGAATTTATTTGCGAAAACAAGACCGGGCAAAAGATTTGTTCCTGATTTGACAATAACCGGCAGAGCGCTTTGGATACTAGACTAACATGGAAATGGTTTACTTAACGTTCACTAGCTCATAATTAGTTGGGAAAACATAAAGAGCATTTAAAGAATTATTTGCTACTTTATTGAAAAGGATTTGACGTGCAGTTTTTGATGTGCGCTGCTTTTAAAAATATTTTGGAAAAGTCCCTACATTTTCCAAAATTCTTTAATAGTAGGTGCTTTTTCTCAATAGCCCCTGTCTCTTGAAAATAAGAATTCACACGTTATTTTAAGTATGTATTTTCCCCTGCTGCAGGAATTGGCAATTGTGGGCGACTGCGCCCGCAGGCCATCGCATGGGGCTCTCGAGTCTTTCCACAGTGGCTGGTCCAGCACCAGGGTGTATGATCCTCATTCGAATAGTCTTCCCATTGCACTCTCCGGTATTGAAAATTAATTACTTTAATGACTATAAATTGGTATAGTCACTATGCTTTTTGTATGTATTACAAATATTTTTATGTTTAAATAGAAATTGCTATCATTGATATTAATATGATGAGAAATATTAATACAAAAATAGAATTTTAAGTAAGCTACAACATAGAAAAATTATCTTACATATGTGATGTTTTTACACTTTTCTCTGAGTTGGCAGGATAATAATAGTAATTCCCGGTTCTTAATTTCATACATAAATCTCAAGGTATCTTAAATGAATGATGAATGCATATTTATTTTCCACATTGACAAGGTGGGGATCCTGAAGCGCAGGTAGAGTAGGCAGTGCTTTGCCCAGCATAGCTGGTGACAGAGGCAGAAGAATTTGCCTCCTTGGGTCTCCATCTGCCGTCCGAGCGGCAGGACTCAGCACCTCCTGGGCTGCGAAGTAGAAGCAGAAGTGTACGAGAGGCTGTGTTGTCCGTGGGGTGTGGTGGGAGAGCTCGGGCCTCGCGGTTCAGCAGTCCCACTGTCCCACATCTCTTCCTGAAAGCCTGGCTGGCCTACTAATAACGCAGGGGATGTTTCATCGTATGAGCACTATGTAGATTTTTCTTATCATAATGGCAGTTTAACGCTGTTCGTGAATGAGCTGGCTAAATCTTGAAATTTGTGATATGATATGTGACTATGATGCAACTCGTTGCCTGATTTTTTTTAAATTTTAAATCTGAAAGGGGCCTTCAATGCATTATAGATCAGTCCTTGAACCTGATGAACAACAAACTAAGTATTTTCATTCTGGGAAGCGGTCACATCCAGGGATAACTGGGGACCGCTCACCTCAGTAAAAATATTCTTGTGCATATATAATGTCCAGACAATCCCCAAGTTTTGCAAACTTTATGGGGATCTGTGGAAGCAGAGTGCATCCTTTTATCCTGTTTGTGCAGCCTCTACTACAGCTGAATCTCACATCTTCCTAAGGGCCTAGTTATTGTGTAATGCAAATGCATACTGCTGTTTTCTGTAAAAAGCTGAAAGCGTTCTCACCTGATACGCTAGGAGGGAAGAAGAGCTTTGAGCCGCTGTATCTGTCAGGAATCTGTAAGCGTTGCTGAGCGAGCCGTTGTTCAGCTCATCGCAAGTAACTTTCATCTGTTCTAGATCCTACTTTAACTGTCTCTGCAGAGAGGTTTGCCGTGTTGGCATTCATTTAAAGCACGTCTGTGCGGTAAAATTGCTGGGCCTTGCTTGGAAATAATAAAACTAAGGGGTTTTTTGCTTCAGTCCTGTTATTTTTAAACTAGAATAACTGAAAAAGCATAAAAACCTTGAAATTTGAGTTCCTGTGTGGAAGTGCTCAATATTTTGGGACCTTGGTTTTCCGAGGGATTTATGTTCTATATTGCCACAGCCATGGAGTATGAAATTCAGCAAGTTTTCTCCAAGATCTGCTTTCAGCTTTGGAACTAATGCTACCTGTGCTGGTTTGAAATAGTTCGTACCTGTTTATCATGCATGTTGCAAAATCTACCTACCTATTTACATAGGTGTTGGGGAAACAAGGATGATAGGGACTAGCATGAGCGGCGTGAGTGGAAGGAGAGTATGGTGTGAGTTATGATTCTACTTGTCTGCTTATTTTCTGGTTTGGAGGCACGAGCACCTGCTGATTTAGGGGTTTTCTATATGTGATTTCATGCCTGTGATTAGCATTTCTAAGGACATGACACATACAATCTCGTCACTAAAATAGGTTCTGTAAATATGTAAACATAAAATTACAGAGGTGGTCATTGTCCGTCTGTCCTGACTAGTCTCCAGAGGTATCCCGGCAGGACTCGGCACGCTTCGTTGGGCCCATATGATACAACAGATCTCGGACTTCAAACTTAAGAGTGAAATTCCTTCTCTGAGTGGAGTTACCACCTCCTTTTGATGCTTCCTTAATGGCAGTTGCTGGTCTCATTTTCTTTCTTTTTAATCCCCGGGGCAGGAGATTGAGATATTTAGATAGCATATTCCAGTGTCTTACCATTTGACTGTTTAAAGTCTTAAAGTCAAACTCTATAGAAAACTTCAGCTGCTTCACAGAAATCTGTAATTGCGCTTTATGTGAAAACAACCATTAGTTATGCCAGGATTTCTCAAGGTAGACAATGAATACTAAATAGGACTTGTAAGTTCTGGGGAGGTGTGAGAGATCCTGTATGATGGTATCTGTATGATGGCAACGTTTTTCTGGCCAAAATCCGAGAACGATACCTGGTTAGTTGATGCTGTTGTTGGAGCATTGTCCCGAAGGCGATAGTGAGGCTATGTTTGTTTTGCTGCTTTGAGAAATGATTAGTATTCTGTTTGAATTGAGCAGGCTGCTAATACTGATTAGCTTGTGCATAAGGTGGAGATGGCAATCTCCTTAATTTCATATTTAATTACCAAAAAATCACAGCAAAGAGTTATCGAATGATTTGTCACCATTGTGCTGTTCAGTAGCTATCAGTGGAACCATGTTACCGCTGGGTATTTAATATCTTCCCCTTCTATAATTCTTTATTTTTTTTTTCCTTTGCTGTTTTTTTGCTGTTGCTGTTTAAGTCATAAATTGTTAGGAGCAAGGAAAATGATCACGTACCATCTAGTTTGGTGTCTTGAATCTCCAAGAAGCATCTTGGAGATTTGCTTCTAAGATTTTACAGGTATTTCTCACTTAACCCCTTTTATTTCTTAGCTTGCCAGCCATGTCGATCTGTTGAGTTCAGGTATGACATGAAGGACAAACCTCCTTGAGACGCGGAGCAGTTAGTGCACATGTTGTAGCATGGGCCTCTCCTGAGTTTTAATAAATACAGACGAGGTCTTGAATGCCTCTTCACTGCAAGAGGCATATTTTTTCCCTCTGCAGGTGCTACCTTCTGCATGCATACACATCCAGCAATTCCTCTGCCTCTGGTGGAGCACGTGTACTTGCTCTGCAGGAAAGATGCATCTTAGAATGCTTACCTCATGTGGAAGAAATAATTTTATAAAGCCTTTAAGTAAGAGCAGTTTCCAATTTACAGCGACTTAAACATGCTATGCTGTGCTTTGTTTCATCGTGGTGAAAGCCACTTGCCTGCATAACTTGAAAACAATAATAAAACAGGCATAAACAAGCGTAAAACAATGTAGTGTTCAAGGCATAGGCAAACGGTAATGAAACGCCTTTTGACTTGGTTCTGCCTGGCGTGGAAGGCATCAGGGCTGCCGCCTTCCCCCATTTTGATGGGCTGCTCCCGTGGGCCAGGGGTCTGAAGGGAAAATTATTTTACCCCTGGACACGTCGAGTTTTGAGTTGTCCAAAACGCAGAGCTGTCGTTCTGAGCTCCTGTTTGCGGGAGAGCTGCTTCCCTCCTGTTTGGGTTTTGCTTTTTTTTGTGGGTGTGATGTCATCATTCTGCGAGGTCTGCGCCGCCGCGTCCTCCAGGAAAACAAAACGGGGGGACGAGACCTGAATGTCAAATGCAAAAAACAAGCAGATCTGATTCTTCCTCTCCTCCCTCCCCCTTTTTCTTTGAAAGGAGCTTTCAAGCTGACTTTTTACAACAGGAATTAGCTTAATAGAAAAAAGAGAGCGAGAGAAGCACAGTTATTTCTTTTCAGTTCTTACTATCAAGTTCTTAAAAATAACTTCCTCCTGCCTTGCATGCTGGAGGATGTGATGTGTATTATGTGCCAGATGCAAATATACAGGCATTTTATAAACACCTAAGTCCTCCTTGCTTCATGGATCTTTTTTCTTTTAATGTAACCTTTCTCTGCTTTTTACCGTTTTGGGGGTATTTAAGGAAGCACGGCGCAGAGACTTCTTGTCACGCTCCTGTTGCTTTCTACCAGAGAACTGTCCCATACACTTCGAATGTTTGTATAAGTATCATGGTAGTACTAAGGGCAGCCTTCCACCAAGATTACTGTTGGGCCCTGGCCAGGGTCAGGGGAGCAGCCAAAACCAACTGCAGGACTGATATAACCAGGCGGATTTTTGTTCAAGTCTGTGAAATTTAATATAAGAGGGTATCCGAGTTCTTCCGTCTTCATGGGAGCCCTTTTGTGGCCTAGCAACAACTGGCTTTCATGCAGCTTATTAGCTGTACTGAGTAATACGGTTCATGTAAAGATGGACAGGTCTATTCTTTTTCAGGCTAGAGCTTTAGATATTCCCTCACTCAAGATGACTTTGCAAAATAATCTGCAGAGAGGCTTTTTGAGGTATTTGGAGGCCACAAACTCTGAGCATTGGTCGTGAGAGGATAGGCTGGTGGTCTCTGAGAAGCTGTCCAGATGTAGTGGGAGCTTCTAGGCAGCAAACAACACTGGAGCTGGTATTCTTTACCCCGTTGTGTTCAGGAACCTTAACTACTTCTTGGTTGCTCTTTATAGCTTGCGTCCAAAAAGTAAATACTCTTTTCTGGCATGGCATGTTGAGTTCTCAGTAGCTCCCTGTCCAGCTGGGCTGCATGAGTGATCTGCATGCACGATGAGGGAGCAGTTCTCGCTTTCTGCTGGTTGGTTGTTAGGGGTGTATCTGCCCAAGGTATCAGGAGGTTGTCCTACTTTTCCAGCTCAAAAATCTGACATCCTTAGGATTTGTAAAATGGACACCTGACTTCCCTGTTGTTTATTAGCCAACAGGAGCAGTCAGCAAATAGATCTTCTTTTAATAAAGGAAATGCTGCTTGAAACTTTACTGGTTTTTTTTTTTCTTATTTGTTTGCTCCTACTGACAAACAAAAGGCATAATCCATTATTCCAAACTGCTGAAAAAGAGGCTTTGAATTGCCAGGTATGAAATTATGCTGCTTGTTCAGTTACCAGTAGGAAACTGCATGTGAGATGTTTCAGAACCTACAAAGGAGAAAGTTCTTTGTATGTGTGAATTTAGTATTCACAAAAGGTGTCAGATTGACAGCCTTGGAGATTGTGGAGATTGGAATTTTATTTATCCCTAGAGTAGGTGCAGTGCAGACTGCAATAGTGCAAAAATTTCCTCTGTAATTCTGCTGTTAAACCCTGCTAGTGCCCTTCGCAGGCAGCCTCTAGGGGCCAGGAGCTCCTCTTTTCTCTGTGCCCCTTCAAACAGTTGGCTGCCAAAAGGATGTGAGGGTGGGTTTTTTTGTGCGTGGTGTGGGTGCCTGCCTCCTGAAATCTAAACAGATGTGAAAGGAATTTGATTACCTCTAAATAGCCACTGGAGCAGAGGCAGCCTTCAGCCCCCATGTTCTCTGGTTGTGTGCAGACTGGAACTGTCGAGTCAAAAGATGCTAGTGGTCGTAATCCTGTTATTCGCTGACTTAGCTGTTCTTCTGCAAAGGTTTAACGCTCCGTCTTGTGATAAATGTAAATTATATTGAGATAGAAGATTATAAAATCAGATAAATAATGCTGCTCCTTATTTTAATAGGCTGGGCACTGGGTGAAACTTGAAAAAGAAACACAAACCCTATGTATTTAATGGTTGGTGTAAGAACCAGGACGGCAGACCTTTCTGTTCTTTCTGTGACCTTGTGTGGTTTTGGACAGGTCACCTCTTAATTGCATAGTTTGCATATTTGTACGGTAAGAATGTTTACTGCAACTCGTAAGTACTCAAGCAAATATTGGGTGCTTTTAAGTCTTTGTAGTGAAAGTATAGGTCAGATGAGTGAGTTTTGGCAATTAAATAATACCCTCTTAAGAGAAAGAAGTGAAAATGGGGGGGGGGGG
>VZTV01040579.1:0-10056 GCA_013400875.1 Anhinga rufa | reverse complement strand
CTGGAACCCATGTCCTTCCCAGACACATGTCCACCTCAAAGCCACACAGCTACTCCTACTCTCTAAATCTTTGAAATGTCACTGAACTAACTTTTGGCCCAGATGCTGGGCCACTGAACACCACCATGTCTGAGGTCCTTCATAGACACCATCTTTTACATTCCAAGAAAAACAGTAGCATAATTATCATTCCGCAAGCAGCGCTGCTCTAAGTAATAATAAACAATCCAGGCACCCAGTCCTGAGGCTTGTGGTCTCAGGATGTGAATNTCAGGATGTGAATCAATAGCTCCTGGCGCATAGAGGAAGAGGGATCCAGTGAAGACAGAAGGAGGGCTTTGCAGTGTAGTGTGCTCTCTCCAACGACTGTTCTCAGCACTGAACCCCTCATCAAAGGGGGTACCCAAGGCCCTCCAGAAGATCTCCTTCTCCCCAAGTAGGTCAGTGGTCATCCAAGATGCTTGCAACTCAAGGATAATTCCTCTGATACACATTAAAATTAACTTTTTTTGTTGACCTTCTGTTAATCTAGATTAATTCCCTAACCCAATTCACCACTGAGAAACAAAAAAGGAGGGCTAACACCAGGGAAAAAATACATCAGCCAGGACTAGGGTCAGACCACTTCTTTCAGCAGCATCCCTGGCTTAAACAGACCGTGAGCCTACAGCAACAGCACACACCTTCAACGGCTTTGAGACACATATTATCCCCATTTTATAACAGGCTGGAACTATTTTCATGTTATTTAAGTAGCAAAACTCCCACCACCTTCTATAAGAGCAAGACTGGACTGAATATTGATAGTTACAAAAACCCACGACTTGAACACAAAAACTAGGAAAAAGTCTGCCAATACATCATCTTCATATTTATATTATTTCAGTTTTGCTGCAACAAACAGTACATAGAAACCAGAAACTGTTCCTTTTTTGATGAGACATTTCGGGCAGGCTGCATTCTGGGGTTGGTTCAACTTGTCAGTACTTCTTCAAAATGAAAGGGCAGGGTCACCCATCAGGAAAAAAAAAGCGCATTTTAAAACACATGCAAAAAATATGAATTCTTTGATACTTTATGTCAAACATCTGCTAAACTACTACTTTCCTTCAATTATAGGATTCTCAAAGCAATAATTATATCTATCTTCCTCAGAATTTGGGGGATATAATCAGTACTACCAGAAATCAACACAGTCTCTCTATATATATCTGTATGTTTTGCCAATGTTGAAACACTGGAAATGAGACAAGGACATTGACTAAATATGGTAAGCCTCCAGTCTGTCAGCTCGCTAAACCCAGCACCTTCTGACATTCAATCCTGTTTGCTACCTAGAAATCCATTTCTTTGAGGTGGTAACCATTTTCAATATCTGCTGACTTGTGGAAATCCAGGTCACTCTGCATTTCACATTTCTCTCCGTGTCGCTAAGACAGGCATGAAAGTTGCTCCCTCCTTGTAAGGAGATCAAAGGAAGTGAAAACTTTCTTTTTGACCCAACACCTTCAAATCTAAGGATACACTGAAAGGAGAAATGTTGGGGTTTTTTCTTTTTCAATAAAAAAAATCTAACCTTTTCTGTGCTGCCGCTTTTTGCTGTGTAAATCAGACTGAATCTGGAAACTTGACATCTTGGCCTGTTGCCCAGTCCTGAAGAAGAAAATAGGGAAATGTGGATTTTATCCACAAGATCACAAGGTACCAATAAGCCCCCTACACATCATCAGAACTGTTCTAACCTCAAGTGAGCCAACCAGCTCTATGCCAAACTCATATCTGAGCCAAAGTGGGCAAATCCCAGCAAATCCAATAAATGGGCAAAGCTCTGTCCACGTCCCATAAGGTTTTCAACCCCATAGGCATGGGTTAGATAGAAGACCTGCAGGAAGAGACACTCCTTGTATCCTGGAGTCAATGCTGGCTTGAGCTCCACATTTAAAATACTGCTACTATTTAGGGATTCCTGTTCCTGCCCCAAAGGATCACAGATTTTCTTCCACACACTCACATGGCATAGGCCAAAATGCAAAGTGAGCAGCCTCAGTGTGTGCTCTGGCCATTGGGTCTCTATTGGGAAACACTGATTTGAATTTCCACGGACAGAAGGGAAAATAAACCCTAAACTTCTAACATCCAAAGCCAGGTTTCTAACCGCTTTTAGGCTATTGCCATATTAATAAAGAGCCCTTCAGAGCACTAGCTCAGGGAGCTGAGCTCCAGGAGGAGCTCTGAGGGCACCAGGGGCCCCAAGTCCAGCATGAAGCACTAAGTACATCTGAAGAGAAGCAAGGTTTTAAGTTTATGCCAATGCTTCCTTTTTTCTTAGCTCATTTGGGTTTCAAGCCTGGGGACACATAATGGGAAGAGAGGAATAGAGGACATAACTGAGAGGATGAGAAAGCAAGAAATGGTCTCCTGTACGTCCTGCTGGGACGGGGGAGTCACCTCCTCTTGTCTTAACCCCATCCCCAGACCTTGAAAGACAAAAAGTACAGCCAGTGTTGTCCTCTGGCTCTAAGTAGGCATCAGTAGCGTCAAAGAAGGGGGCTCTACAAAGACAGTGGTTTGTAAACTGAGGGGTCAGAAACATGTCTTGATAGGAACATGGATTTAAAGCACGCAATAACTATCAAACTAATACCAAACACCTTCAGGGATCACCTGTACAGTCCACTTCAGAGGCAGGCCCCTGGGCAGAACCCAGGCGCCAATGGCCAGGTCATGGAGCCGACATCTGAAAGCTAGTCCTCAGCCTTTAAGGCATCCCTCTGGCAAAGCTCGGCATGGCAGCAGTAGATCCCTGGTTTGATCCTGTGCAGCAACGGCAGCACAATGCCAGGAGAATCAGCATCAAGCATCTCATGTTGAGTTTCATTATTTTGATTACAGGATGACTCACAGTCCCACAGCTTCTTGGCTAAAACAAGACAAATCAAAACTGCCGATATACCCTCACTGAGGGAAATTCTTCAAATATTTCCGATGTGACTTAGGGCAGCCGCCTATCCCTTTTTCTCAGGAATAGGACACAAGGACAACTGCTGCTTAGAGCAGAGGGGGCGGATCTGGGAATTAATTCCTCAGAAGCAATGAGGCTATGGTTTTAATAGTCTAACCACAAATTTTTTATTCTGTGCTTGGGTTGAGTGTGAGTTTTAGGACAGGCGCTTTTCTGAGCAGCACACCTTCCAATTTTCTTGCCCGGTGAGGCTGGTGACAAGAGGCTTTCGCCAGGCTTTTCCATCAGCCAGGCAGCCAGTCCAGAGATCAGAAAAACGAGAGCCAAGAGCTCACCAGGGACCAGCTACCCCACATAACCTCATCCAGCATGAAAACCTGTCACAGCTTGCACAGAACAAGATGAGACCAACAGAATTCATAACAGCCATGAACAGTAGGATAGATTTTAAGTCAGAAGGTAAGTAATTTAATCAAAATTATTCCACCAAGTGTGAGAAACTGCCTGCTCTTCTGTGAGAGATCTCATTGCCATGCAGTCTTCTAGCACCAACACATACACCTCTTCAGAAACACAGCAGATCTCGGAGGAAAGTAAAAAGGCGAGGAACAATAATGTGGAGTTTTTAACATTACTCAGTATAAAGCCATGCTGGATAATAAAATCTTATCTTCCAAGACATCACTAGCCATGGGTACTAGCCCAACCATTCAGTCATCAGTATAACAAGATCTTTACAGATGAAAAAGAAGGACACGATTAGCCTCTGTGAGCTTTTTTAAACATGCAAATTTAGTATCTCTCTAAATGAAAAAAGGCAAACCTAGGAATAAAACCAGTCAAGCGCAAATAACTACACAGCTAAGGAAGGGAAGTGAAAAACAGACTTCTCAGGATGCGAAGATGTTCTCCAAGATTAAATTGCAGGTTCTTTTTGCGGGTTCAGTAACACTTGCTCAACACCAAAACCACCATTTTAATTTTACCTTCCTTTTTAAGAAGCTTGGAATAGGACTGGAAAGGATGTAGAATAAGTTGTAGGCTTAACCTTTGCTGTAAATATTCTCCTATGAAAGCACTAAGGCTTAGACATATAATGGGATAAACAGATATTATTAATGGTTTTAGTTTTGCATTTTAGGCATGTCTTTACCTCAATGTGGCAGAAATACCTCAGATAAAATTTACAGTAGCAGCTTCCCAAACCAAGTAAGATTTATTCCCAACATATCTTAAACTACCCAGTTTTACTTTGCTGTATTTTGAAGGGCTATATATTTTTTTCTAAACAAAACAGCTTTCATACATTATTTGTTTCATTTCAAACAGAAAGCTCACTATCACAAAAATTAACCATTCTTAAAAAAATTATGAGTATCATGTTACCTTTTATTTCGTAAACTGAATTTATTTTCTCATAAAGGAATAAGAATGCTTTTGAAGCAGTCTAGGAATAAGTCTATTGTTATTTATGGAAAGTAGTCACAGAAGAAGGTTGTCATCCAGCCTTTAAATAACAATCCTGAGAAAACCCCAAATCAACATGTGCAAAACCAGAAACTTATAAATCAGTTTGTTTGCAAGCAAGCTAATATTTTGGGGCTCAAAACACCTGAATTTTACTGAGCTCATCTAACAATCATTCTTCTTCCTGAAGTAATGCATCACACATGATCCACTAAAAGGCAACACACAGTTCAGTAACAGTTAAGTGCCAAAGACTTTTCCAAGGTAAGCATGAGACAGCGAGTGGAGAGAAGAGGGAGGAGGTGGCGGGAAGGAAAGGACAAACAGATACCAATTGCCATGTTTAGTGAGGGGCTGGCACTTTCCAAGCTCAGCAAGAGATTCTCCTCCTCTTCCTGCTGCCTTGCTTTTTGCCAGAGTGAAGTGCTGAGCTTGGCAGGACAGAGCACAGCAAGAATAGTAAAAATCACGTGCCAACTCAACACCCCATGGAGAAATTATCTGTCCAAAACGAAAAAGAAGGGCTGGAAAACCACAGATCACAAGCTGCCCACCAACCTCAGTGGAGGAGCAGAATCTTTGCAAATGAGGTTCGGCAGTGTTAAACAAATGGGTATAGATTTAATGGAGAGTTCAGGAATCAACTTTTAATTTTAAAAGCTGGTTCAATGAAACTGAGTTAAACCAAACTGCATTATTCACAACCATGCCACACATAAAAGTCCCAGAAAAATAGCATCTTGTCTTGCAGAACTATTATAGCAGGAAGAAAACTTCAGCTTGTCCACTGAGAGAAGTTGTTAGAGGTATAACACAGTATGGCATTAAAAAGGAGTTACCTTCTGGAGGAGTTGCAACACTGCTCCCAAGTCCCAGAATAGCAATGCTGTGATTCCTTGGTTCCAGCATCATTGCAAACTCTTCTCCTCTTTCCCAGTGTGGTACTTTCACAGGCTCCAGATGTACATTTTCCAGCCCATCTTCCTGCAGGGCACTGAACATATACTTGATTGCTGCATCTAGGTTTTTTGAACCGCTGAGCCTAGGTCCTACTGTGTCGGCAAAAACTGCTAATCTTTCATAGGACCTGTTCTGAGCTTTTCCATGAACAGCAAGATCAATAATAGCTTTAGCAATATCAGTATAGCCAGCTATCTCATTTTTAATGTCTTCAAATGTTTTTGGGTAACCGCCATCTCTCCTCAAAGATTTCCCAGCATACTGTGGTAATAAATTAATGAAAAATATTAAGAACACATACTTCATTTTTCCTCTTTTTTCTTTTCCACAGATGGCCTGTTGAAGACACAAAAAGAAAAAAAAGAAAAAAAAATCATACAGCTATCTGCAATACTTTTTGTTATTTAGATTGGCAGACAACCATGAAAAGAAATCAGATTTCTCATGAAAATGCTTTGATCAGAACTGGCAGGAAAGTAAACTCAACTGGAAGACACAATTATTGAAAGCAAATGAAAAAGATACTTAGACCACTGGACACAATCTTTGTTGTGGTCTTCAGAAACATCCTTGGAATGCTGCATCTCTAAATAATCACATCCTTCACTGAATCAAAACCCAGGGCTGCTCCCATCCAGGAGGAGCTTTGCATCTCCTTTCTGTTAGGAGCAGGATAAACCATAAGTGCCAAATCAAATGTCCTCACTCAAAACATCTGGACCAAAAAATTTCTTAAACCATTCATGAATAAAAGTGCTTCTTATTCTCTATCTTCATAATCACGAAAGCACTTTCTAATGCACTAGAAAGATGTCCGAGCAATTTAGATCCAATGCCCCCAAGAAGAAAGTATGAATTTCTTCATTGCATAAATCCATGACTACCAGGGAAACACAATGCCTTGTTAACTGGTGTATCTCTTAAGGACTGATGTCAGCAGAACTGAAGAGAGATGTAGCGCCAGGGGTGCTGATCCTGTGTTGAATACCAAAAGTTATCTTTGTTAACACTTTATAGTTTATCCATCTTACCATTAAAAGTTCTCACTTTTAAAATCTTACAAATTTTCAATCCCATAAAAACAACAGTTTGTCTCTTCTATTAACTGAACTGACAAAAAAAAAAACTCTGGAATCAGTTGGACTAGTTGCAAAGCTCTTTTATAACACAAGAAGTATGATTATCCAAACCCAAAATATAAAGGTCTTTACTGATATACACAAAAGGAAATGTAATTGTTTCATTTTCCTTTGAATTTAAATCAGGCTGCAATTTGAATGATAAAAATTAGCAATAAGAAATAAGGCCTTTAAATCAGCTCTATAGCTGCAGCTATTATGAGACTTTAAAAAAAGTGATTAGTTACAGCCAAGTGAAATGACAATTACTACTAGCCCAAAAAGATTTTAATTCAGCACTTTTGTAATTTTCATGGACTTTCATGGAAATACCAATATTTTTCAAAAAATAATGTGATTTGCCTTAAAAAATAGTAACATTAAAGGCAAATGTTAGCCTCTACTCTACAAAAGATGTTTTTCTGGGAAACAATTGTTCTACAAATAGCAAAGGACTAATTAGTTGGCTAATATGGATAAAATATGGGTACATCAGACCTGCATGGCAGATGTATTACTAAAAGCATTTGCTGTTAAGATTTCCACATTATCCTTCTTCCTTGTTTGTATTTATTTAGTATTTCTGGAGAGTTATACTCTTCATTTTACAATCACTGACCTGAGGAACATGACAACATACTCACCTTCTAGTTTTGGTTCATGATGTTATAGGCATACAGCCAGCCAGTACAAAGGTAGGGGGGAGGGTATGAGTGTGTGTGTATGTATATGCACATGTATTTGGATATATCACATCCACATATGATATTCACATGCAAAATACAAAAATATCCTCCCTTATTTTTAGACAATTGCATACTACAGGAGCATTAAGCATGTCCAGTTCTGGGCCCCTCAGTTCAAGAAGGACAGGGAGCTGCTGGAGCAAGTCCAGAGGAGAGCCACAAGGATGATCAAGGGGCTGGAGCATCTCCCGTATGAGGAAAGGCTGAGAGACCTGGGCTTGTTCAGCCTGGACAAGAGAAGACTGAGGGGGGATCTCATCAATGTTTATAAATATCTGAAGGGTGGGTGTCAAGAGGATGGGACTGAGCTCTTTTCAATGGTGCCCGATGACAGGACAAGGGGCAATGGGCACAAGTTGGAACACAGGAAGTTCCACCTGAATATGAGGAAAAACTTCTTTCCTGTGAGGGTGCCAGAGCAGTGGCACAGGCTGCCCAGAGAGGCTGTGGAGTCTCCTTCCCTGGAGACATTCAAACCCCGCCTGGACGCGGTCCTGTGCCCCCTGCTCTAGGTGTGCCTGCTCACGCAGGGGGGTTGGACAAGATGATCTCTGGAGGTCCCTTCCAACCCCTACCATTCGGTGATTCTGTGTTTAATTCTCAGTCATTTTATGGAGTATGCAAATTTCACAATACCCAAATCACTTTGTAAATCACAACACCAGAAGGGTCCAGAGTAGCTACCTCAACTGTCCACCACAGAACAGTGATTGCAGGATATTGCTGAATTAAATCCCACCACTAGAAGCCATACAACAAACCAGCAATTGAGCTAATTCCTGAGGTTACACCAGTTTTGTGCCTCTGGGAGCATGTGCCACAGTTGTATTTGAAGCTTCTGCAAGTTCCATTCTGAATGATCTAAGCTAAGAAACCACCTTTACATCTATATTTGTAACAATGAACCACAAATAGGTAAATTAATTTTCTCAAGATGTTAATTCTGGACCATTTTCCAGTGTTTGCTAAAAATAAATAAATAGAAATAAGCCTTTGAAATCATGAGATTACAGCAACAGACAGTGAATTCTGACATTGTATGTAATATATATCTTGCCCCATTTCCTCTCCTGTCCTCTGTTAGTTTCAGTGTATTTACATTTCCACCTAGAAAGCTTTGTCTCAGTATAGTTTGCAGGGACTGCTCATTTGACTTGCCTTTGTTCAATAAACATGTTGAGATAAACAATAATCTGGGAAATTCAGATATAAGTTTGGTAGTTTGTACAATTGCCACTTTACTTCTGCTTTTTCCTCAGGTTTTTATTCACCTTATCTTCCAAAGAAGCTTCACCTTAGCAATGGCAGAGCATGCTAGGAGGAGCTGAATTGCCACCTTCAGTAAGAGTCTAGTTGGTACTAAGAATTTGAATGCTTACCCTTCCTATACGTTACTATATGAAAGCACTTGTAACTTTAAACCATAGCTTCTGTAGAGTCAGGAAAGTGCAGATCAGAGAATCACAGAATGGTTGAGGTTGGAAGCAGTCTCTGGAGGTCATCTTGTCCAACCCCTCTGCTCAAGCAGGGCCACCTAGAGCAGGCTGCCCAGAACCATGTCCAGACAGCTTTTGAGTATCTCCAAGGAGGCAGACTCCACAACCTTTCTGGGCAACCTGTTCCAGCTCAGTCTCCATCACTGTAAAAAAGTGTTTCCTGATATTCAGATGGAACCTTCTGTGTTTCAATTTGTGCCCACTGCCTCTGGTCCTGTCACTGGGCACCACTGAAAAGAATCTGGCTCCATCCTCTTTGCATCCTCCCTTCAGGTATTTATATATATTGACAAGAGTCCCCCTGAGTCCACTGTTCAGCTAGTTTTCCATCTACCTCACTGCTCATCCAACCCATATTTTATCAGCTTCCCTAAGATGTCATGGGAGACAGTGTGAAAGCCTTACTAACATCAAGGTAGACCATATCTATTGCTCTCCCCTCATCTACTAAGCTAGGCATTTCATCACAGAAGGTTATCAGGTTGGTCAAGTATGACTTTCCTTGGTAAATCCATGCTGACTACTCCCAGTCACCTTCCTGTCCTTCATGTGCCTGGAAATTATTTCCAGGATTCGTTGTTCCTTATCTTCATGACTGAGATGAGGCTGACTGGCCTGTAGTTCCCTGGGTCTTCCTTGTTGCCTTTTCTGAAGATAGGACTGCTTTTGCTCTCTTGCAGTGCTCAGGTACTTCTGCCGATTGCCATGATCTTCCAAAGGCGACTGTGAATGGCCTTGCAATGACATCAGCCAGCTCCCTCAGCACTTGTGGATGCATTCCACCACAGCCCATGGACCTACGGATGTACAGTTTTCTTAAGTATTCCCTGACCTGACCCTCTTCACCAAGGCTAACTCTTCCTTGCTCCAGACTTTCCCCCTGGTCTCAAGGACCTGGGATTTCTGAAGGCCGGCTGTACTAATAAAAACTGAGGTGAAGAAGGTATTCAGTTCCCCAACCTTTTCCATGTCTTATGTCAACAGGTCCCCTGCCCCATTCAGCAGCAGACCCACCTTTTCCCTAGTCTTACTTTTGCTGCTTACGTCCTTACACAAGGCCTTCTTGTTGCCCTTCACATTCCTTGTCAGATTCAGCTCTTGGTGGGCTCTGGCTTTCCTAAATCCATCCCTGAACACTCAGAAAGCATCTCTATATTCCTCCCCAGGTCACCTGTCCCTGCTTCCACATTCTGTACACTTCCTTTTTATGTCTGAGTTTTGCCAGAAGCAACTTGTATATCCATGCAGGCTTCCTGGCATCTTTGTTTGCATGTTAAAATGAATATTCTTGAGCTTGGAGGAGGTGA
>VZTV01040572.1:0-15090 GCA_013400875.1 Anhinga rufa | reverse complement strand
CCCCCCGTCCCCGGGGCCGGCGGGGCAGCGGTGCCCCCAGCGCGGGGCAGCCCTCCGGGGCCGCCGGCGCCAGGTGGAGCGCGGAGCCACAGGCTGTAGTAAACACGGCGGCTGCGGGATGGCGGTGGACCCCGTAAAGGTCACATTCCCTGCAAGCGCAGCTCGTCCCAGCTGGCCTCCCGAGTTGTTGTCGTCCCGGGGACCGTGCCGAGGCTGCGGGCGCTGCCAGACCTGCTCCTCATCCTCACGCTGCCCGGCAGTTGGCTTTGATCACGGTAGCGTTTCCTACAGCTGCTTGCGGGGATCTCCCTTGGCGAGGAGGCGGGGGGCAGCGCGGGCTGCATCGCACCCCTCCTTCACCTTCACCTCCCCGCCCCGTCCCCGTCCCGGGCTGGGGTGGCATCGGGGTGGCAGCCGATTTGGAACTGAGACCTGAGAATGTTGTTTCTGTTGCGAGATTGGCATCTCGAGCTTTAGCTGAGCCTGGCTGAACCAGGGGCTGTTTGCATGTTGAGATTAAATAGTAGCCAGCAATGTACCGGTCCCTCGAAGCGTGCAGCATCTGGGTGCATCTTGGTGTGGAGCGATGAGGCGTGGGAGTGTTGGAGGAGCAGGAGCAGGGGAAATGCCTCTGGAGAGCTTACTTTCAAGGAGACTGAGAGAATGGCAGAGCCACGGTGCTGGGTAAATGGCTGTCTTACAGTCCAGCTGTCAACTGGACTCCTTCAGAAAAGCTCTGGTAGGCGTGCATGTATTTTGTGAGCCTCCTTCGTGCTTCTGTGGGTCATCGCTGGGCTCAAACGTGCGTATGGGGCAAACAGGGAAACAGGGGAAAATAACAGCTTTTTGTCATGTTTTCGTGTCATGCTTCGTTACTGCAGCTGCAGACTTTTAGATTGAATAGATGTAGTACTGTAAAGCTTGTGTGTATGTGGAATGAATGATGGACAAGTGTTTTGGGTATCGTGTTTCCAGTGGTGGTTGAGATGTGGGTGGGAAGGGGAAATATTTAATAGAGTAGGGATCCCAGGTGCCTGTGGCCTGTGTTATCTGACAGGATCCTGCCTTAGTTTTTAACATGTGATAGGTAGTTTCATTCCTCAGAATTAGAGGTGTGAGCTGTCTTAAACCTTTTTTTTTAAAATGCCATATCTAGTTATCAAATGCTGTATCTAGTTATCTAGTTATTCAAAAAGGGAGGGCTTTTTTTAGTTCTAGGCTGTGTTCTTCTGAAGCTGACATTTAAGCTACTAGCTGTGAAACTGATAAAATGTAAAATTAATTGATGGTGTTACGATGCCATATTGTGCAAAAATCCCTGAAAGCCTGAGTTATGTTTCACTGTTTTTCATATGGTGACCACAAGTATGTTTGGCTCATCCCTCTGCTGTAATAAAGGTGGCTTTGGGCTGAGGTGCCAGACTGAATTGCAAATGAGCCATGTCGTGTTTCCTGCTCTGCAGGTAAGCGCTCGGAGACGATTTTGTCCGGTGGCAGGTGGGACTGACCTGAGCTAAAGTGTCAGACCGATGGGTTTGGGTTTTTTTTCTCTTTTAGCTATGTCACTAGTGAGACCTGGTCTGCTCAGCGCGTCCTGGGTCACGGGGTGAATGTCAAGCGGCACGGGAGAGGCTGCTCTGCTTGAATGTATGCGTGCTGCTCCTTGGCACGGTGCGTCTTTTGCTCTGGGTGAAGGCATCATCCAGGCTTTGACCTCCCTGCTGGCCCGCCTTGCCAGCATTGCCGTGGCCTGGTGACCTGACGTCAGCGCCTGTGACGGGAGAGGGAGGAATTAAGGGCAGCAGCTGGGAAAAACCTGTCCTGGCTCCACTGTTCGGTGGGACCTGGTTTTGGAGAGACTGGCAGAGCGGAGATCTTGACTGAGGAGGCAAAATCAGGGGCCTGACATGCAGCCCTGCTGTCTTTCTGGCTGGAAACTAACTCGTGGTGACTTACAGCAGGTAGCCACTGCAGAAGCTGTTTCCTGGCCCTACCCCTTCTCCTCCTCCCGGCGTGTGATATTCAAAGCTTGTAGGAACTGAAGTTCATTATAAGAACAAATGGCTGGGGCAATATCAGATGCCAAGGATATTCAATATTGTTTGAGACCTGGGAAAAAAAACCCCAACTTTAATATTTTATTTTGGAAGGGAACGTCTGCAGTGTCTGAGAAGTGATTAGTGCTGCTCTTAAAGGTCAGGTATACTAGGGTATGGAATATTGTGGATACATATGATGTACATACATGTGGTACAACATACATATGTTTTGTGTCTTCAGCATCATTCTGATACTTGAGCATTCACTCCTGAATACAGATACTTCAAAGCTAGGGAGGAGCATTAACCGTTTAACCCCCAAAGGGATGACAGATCTGATGGAAAATTAACAAAGACCCCTTTTCACCTCATTTTGTCGGCTCAAAAGTCACACTTTGTTTTTTGACTCGGTCACCACTAAACCCATAGGGATTTTGGAGATATGAGACTGTGTTTTGCATAACATATAGTCCCATTAACAGTTTTATAGTAAATATCTATTTAAGGAGTAATAGATCATATTTCCTGAAGTTCTGTTTCTTATAGGTCTGGGAAATAAATATTATTCAGGAATGCTTGAGTCAAGGGCAATATGTACTTTGCTGAATTTCTTAGGTTAAAGCTATGTAGCTATGCAGTGGCTTGTCCCAGTCTCTTTCTCCTTCTCCTTACCCCCAGTATTTATCAGGCTTAGTAGTGATACTCTCAAACTTTGAAGTTCCCAAAGCCCTGGCTGTTACCAAAATACTCCAGTATTATGTGCAGAAAACTCTGCCACCCCAAATTGGAGGCTCTCTTGTCCAAACCTGGCCATGTCAGGCCCAAATAAGGTACGCAATTTCCTAGCTTTATCCTGTAACACTGTTTGCTTTTCTTTCTTATATAGATTTTTCTCAGCTAAACAATATCTGCATGGCAGTGTACATGCCAAGAGGAGATATGAATTCCTCTAATGTGTTATTTTTATGGCACAGAGTTTGATCAGAGGGAAGGCTTTTGACAGTAAGTGCTTAATCAGGGTCTTCCAGAAGAGATTTTCTCTCTGCCTAGTACCCTGGTCTTGCACAGCAGCAGGTTAATCCACAAAACAATCTGTGCACAGAAATACAGCTGTGGAACACAGCTTTTGGGTCATAATGTTGGGTATTCCAGGGTTTATGTGTTCTGATCTTTCAAGTTTCTGAACAACTGCAAGTTTTCTGTTTTCATCTTGTGGTCATTGTCATTGATATGGGACACACACATGCAAAACCCAAAGAAGTTAGGCCTTTTCCTCGGAGGTCAGAATTTATTAAAACAGTTACAGTTTAGTGGTGAACTCGCCTTAAAATTTGATAAGTGAGTGCTGCTTTTTGTTGTGACATAAGAAAATGAAATACAGAGTCTTTGAAGCTACTTCAGACTTCATAAATATTAACAGGCTCTGCAGTCTTCGCAGACAGTAAGTTCTGGATGTTTTTTCCTTCACCTTAATAGTACAGTTTCTTTTGCACAATAAATCTTGCCTTGATAAACTCAGAGTGGTTATTGGATGCAAAGCAAAAATACTGTATTTGTGGTCAGGAACGCTCTTGCTGGTTTTCCCCTCCTCTCTTGAACACCCAGTCCTTTCTCTTGGTGCACACTCTGGTAGCAGTAGATTTAATTCCATGACTTACAAGACCAGGTATTCAGAGGTGCTTAAATGATTGAAGACAGTTTTTTGCTTCTGAGAATAGTGGAAGATAAAGATTCCCAATGTGTTCAGTTGTGTTTGAAAAATCCTTTCTATTTGCATCTTGGGTCACCGTAGGTGTTTAATACTTGTCTGTGTTAATGAGGAAAAAAACCACTGGCAGTATTTTCTAAACACACCTTGAGAATACTTAAAATTGTCTCTTTTAGTTTAAAAGTGATGTCTGTATCATAACGGAAACTGAAATTCCGTTTAGTTGCAGCTTCTTACAAATCCTGAATTAATGCCGCAAGTTCTTTGTGATGGTCTGTGAAGAACACATCACGTGTTCTAGATACACATGTTAACAAGAATGCATCAAACTTACTGTAAAAGTTGTTCTAGGTGTCTCATCAGTGACTGAAGAGAACTAGTCTTTTTATTTCACAGAATCACAGAGGGTAGAGGGTGGGAGGGACCTCTGGAGCTCAGCTGGTCCAACCCTCTGCTCAAGCAGGGCCACCAAAAGCAGGTTGCCCAGGGCCAAGTCCAGATGGCTTTTGAATATCTCCAAAAATGGAGACTCCGCAACCTGTGCCAGTGCTCAGTCAACCTCACCTGAAAAAGTGTTTTCTTGATGTTCAGGTAGACCCTCCTGTGTTTCAGTTTGTGCCCATTGCCTCTGGTTCTGTCCCTGGGCACCACTGAGAAGAGCCCAGCTCCATCCTCTTTGCACCCTCCCTTCATGTGTTTGTGCACATTTATGAGATCCCCCAGCTTGAGCCTTCTCTTCTCCAGGCTGAACAGTCCCAGCTCTCTCAGCCTTTCCTCCCAGGAGTGATGCTCCAACCCCTTCATCATCTCCATGGCCCTTCACTGGACTCTCTCCTGTATGTCCATGTCTTTCTTGTACTGGGGAGCCAGAACTAGACACAGTACTCCAGCTGTGGCCTCACATTTCCCAGTATGCTGTAAAAATAAGACACTTTTAAAGTAAATTTTGAGTGTGTTTTTTTAGGATGCAGGTCCGAGAGGTCGCTTTGGTGCTGTTAAGTCACTGATGCAGCTTCTCTGAGTACTTTTGCTTTTCTACAGGAGCTGATGTTCCTTGTCAAAAAACCCCAAATGCTTCAGTGTTTTCCTGATCTCATGAACGCAGGCTTTGACAACGCTTTTGACCTGTGATTAAGGGATCCATGACTAGGTTTGCTTGCTACACACGCCTAATAAGTGTAATGATTAGATGCTGAGTCACATGGGCACATGTGTTTCCTGGGGTGTGTTCATACAGACTCCTGTCTGAAACAGAACTCATTTCAGTTTTGAGTGAATGCTTGCTTACGTTTGTGAGGGCATGTCCTTGTGGTGGGCTGGTTTTGTTCTCCAGCAGCCATCCCACGCTGTGTTGCGCTCCGTCGGGGCTGACCTGCCTGCTCCATGGACGCTTTCTACGTCACTGTGTTTCCCTTGTGACATGCCTGAAGGCGAGCATCTGTCTTATAAACTAACCTGAGTAGAGTTCAGATGCTTCCTTATTCTGCCAAGTCTGTTTTGTATGCTTATATAGGTAACTCTGTAGTCGATGCTAAATATAGAATTTGTAAACAGGGTTTTCATTTTTAGGTCAACACTTAGGTGCAGAATAAAACTGTTAGCATAATGCTGGTAATGCTGCTCACGGACAGGAGGGAGAGAGGAGAACCAGAAAAAAGGCATAAAGCACAAAATATCACTCTATTCTTGGGATTCTCATCAAACTCATTTCTTGACCATTGAGTGTCCCCTCCTGTATATCTAGATGTGTGTAGTTGGTTAAGATTTTTTTTTTTAAGGTTCTTAACGAATATGACAAAATTATGTGGAGAAAGCAGTTAGCAGTTGCTTGCCTTCTCTGTGTCCAAATACAATGGTTAATAGACACATTTTAAATTTCCATAGTACTCCCCTGAAAGTAACTGCACAACGTGAGAGGTCTATACTTATCTTAATTAAAGAGAACAAAGCCATGCACTCCATGCTGGCCCGATGTATGCAATTAGTGACTGAGCGCAGTTAGTTTCCAACTGCTAAAACTGTGCTCTCGATAGGACTGTCAGCAGTTTGTATTAGTATCTGGCATTACTAATGCTTGGCATTTTTTACCATGTTGTAAAAGCCACTTGTTCCTTCAATATTCATTTCAGGTATCAGATTACTTATATACAGAACACTTCAAATTCACTGGTTTGGAAACCAACCAATTCTTGGAGACTGAAAATTAGTACCAGGTTTTTCAGTGAAGGATGCACAAGCATCTTTAGGTGCTCAAAGCAGGGTTTATTTCATAATCTGAAGTTTTATCATTAGCTTAAATTTTGAAAAGTGGCTTCTTCAAGTTAGAAATGTGTATGCAAAAGAGAACTACTTAAAAGAGTTTTAGCTCTAGAGCTACCTTCAGAAAAAAAGTCCTCCAGCCTCTCACCATGGATTTTACTACCTGAGGCTCCACGTTCCTTCTACATTCAGGAAATGGTTTGCGTGTTTTTCTTCCCCTCTGTCTGGATCTCATCTCTGCACTCCCAGGTGTGCACAGTAACTGCATTTTCAAATAACTTGATGCACTTTTCAAGGTTAACGGCATGTTTTAATTCCTGGGGAAATGTAGCAGGGCCACATAGAGGCATGTAGATTTATGACCATCAGCAGTATTTAAGCAGCATCACAGCCATAGGGCTGGGGAAATGTGAAGCCTCTAGAGAAGGATCTCTTAAAACGTAGTTTGAAGGCCATGTGTAGTCCGTGATGCTGTGTTATGAGCCTGGCAAGGATATCTTTTTTCCATCTTGCTTTTCGTAGAGCCATCTGATGTCTGTAGCTGTGTAGCTCAGGGTCCCTCCTAGTTATGTTAGGACTGATGTAGGTGTCTAAGCCCTGTAATTTACTCTGGATCTGAATCTAGGGAGCCATATAGTTGTGTGGTTTGGGCACAAGCTGCTTTCCCAGACACTCCTGTAGAAGTGTGACCACTACCAGTATTAGGATTTGTTCCAGGGACAATGTGCTGCCAGAAACTGGGAGAGTTTATGTTTTCTGGGTTGGCAGGAGAGGGTAGCATGCCTAATTCGAGTCTTAGAAGCCTGAGCAGGAGAGAAGAGACCAGTCTGAAAATATCCATAACTCTGTTCTGGGGGTGAAGGGACCAGTAGGCTGGGCTCTGAGCATTTTGTGAGGTGCACAGCTATTGCAGCAAGGTATCACATTGCAATGGGGAAAAAATAGCATGTTCAGCACCCAAAGGTGAAACGCTGCGTACCTTCAGTCTGATGTTCCTTGCACTTACGTGGCCCTCACTGAACACTTTAGTTACCTGATTCAAAATCGAGCTGCGAGATGATCTGTAGTTTGGGATCCTATCTCTGAACTCACTTTCGGGTTTGGGGCTTTCTTTGTCTTCCCTCTTGCTCACCTTTTCCCTTGTGAGACAGGGAGTACTGCTGAAGGAGTTGCCTGCACGTACCATCCCTGAAGATCCTGGCTGCTTCCCCACTACATGAAGCTGAGAGGTTTGATTCCCAGCAGCTGCCGTCCTGTTTGTGTGGGGCAAAGGTAGCTGTGAAACGTGAGACCTGAGAGCAGGAAAACATCCAAAGCATCCTCGTGTGACTAATATTAGGGTGACTTTGGACTGTGATCATCAGATAATAGTAAAAAACAGCTCTGTAGACGACTAAGTCTTGCATCAGCTTGCAAGGATCATGTCATCGGAAGGAGTAGGGTAAGTGGAGATGGTATAACTATGTTCTTTATGTAGTCTGACTTTTCAAAGCATTAAACCACTTCTAGGCATTATTCCAGTTTGATTAACTTTATAATTCTTTGCACTTCTGTAGTGCTTTTATCCAAGATCTTCACTCTCCTCTTAAAGGCTAATTACAAAGTAACCCAAAAGATGCTGCTGAGTGTCTAGGATCACCTTTTATACAAAAACATAGCACGGCTTGGTTTTCTGTAAAACCCTCTATGGGATCACCTGGGATCGTGCAATGGGGAATGTCCTTCCCAACAAGCCATGGAGCATCTGGCTGGACACACGGATCCTTTAAGAGAACTGCCAGCTGCTACAGGGTGCTCCTGTCCTCCCAAGATATTTTTTTTTTTTCAGATGTAATTAAATGTAACGTCAAGAGTTTGCAAAATACTGCAGAACTGAGGACTGTGGTCTCTTCCAGATTATGTGGAGCTAGCCCTGTTTTGTTTCAGAGAAATGTTCTGACTATAAAGCTTTTGATGCTTATAAAAGGGTCTGGGACTACTTTGAAAGATTTTGCCTTCTCTCCCCAGCAGAGTTGCTTATGGGACAGATGAATGCACGCATATTCAACAGCTGGTGTGTTTTTTGTTGATTTTTTGGGTTTTTTTGCTTTCAGTTATGGGAATAAACAGCCAAACTGGGATAGTTCTGACTTCCTCAGAAAACTCTGTTAGGAAACATTTTTTACAGCAAATACACTTTTTCTAAAGCTACTTCTGCTTCTTTCCTGTTTCTTCCAGTAGCAACCTTTCCCCAGTTCGAGGGCTCTGCCAACAATGATTTCCTCTAACGCTGGATCACTTATCCCTCCACAACAACACAATGAAAACAAGTGAGGCACAAATACAATTTCTTGGGCTATTTTACAGGAGGAATGCAGAACTCGCTTTGCTCGGCAGTTTGAATTTGCCTGGTGAAGCTCTCTGGCCCTTGACAGTCCTCTTGAAGCGGAGCAGGGACAGCATATGCTTTTTGAATGAGACAAAATGACTGGCATTTTCAGTCTGGTTTTCCTGGTGGAATGCAAACCTGGCTATGTGCACTCTCCACTTTGGATTTCAGTTGGATGCATACAGCTATCCTGGTTGGAGACGATGGGATTTATTCAAAACTCATTTTCTATTTTGTTGGTAATACTTTGAAATTGCATAAATATTTTTTTCTTTAGAGATAAGCTTTAAGTATTAAGCTGTTGTCTGTGAGTCATTAGTCTGCTGCTGGTGACAATTTATTATCTTTGTTAAACCATGGAAAATCTTCCCATGCAGTTCGTATTCCTTATTGTCTGAAGCAAACTACATCTGTTTATCTTACCCTGAAGGTGGCTTTCTTCTCAGCTGGCTAAAAGTTCATCATAATATCTGAGAGCAAGTATGAAAGTACAGAAGACCTCGCTCATTGCACAAAAAATTTCATGTGCGTATTTAACTGTTCAACAATTGTTAGATGAGTTTTGGAAACACTGCATGGACTGACACAAAAAAGAGGGTTTGTTTGCTTTGAAGGCAGTGATTTGCTTTTTTTACTTTTTCCTCCCTTTTCAAAAGCTCCAGCTGAACCAAGTGTTGGTAGTTATATACACTGACATTTTCTAGAGCTTTTTTTTAAATTCAGCGATTTAGTTGCTATGAAGTTAATACTGCATTCTTGTAAAAGCCAGAAGAAGAGGAGGTGAAGACAGATATACTTACTGGAAACACTAAGAAGGAGTTGTACCTTGTAGATGGCTGTCTGACCATAGATTACTTCTTAACTGAAATGGGAGATGAGAAACTGTGTTTAGGAAGCAGATGCATCGCCGGTGTTTCCAAACCGTGGAGGAAATGCCATATGCCAACTCTTGAAGTAGATTAGCTACAAGCATGCAAATTTTCTTTCTTACAAGTTGATAATAATTTGAAATAATTTATTTTTCATTTTAAATAAAGATTAACCAGTAGATCGAACTCTTAAAGTAAAAGTTTTTTTGCAAAATGCAGTCATAACTAGTAATGTGAGTATTGTCACTGGAGCATGGGGGAGAGCAAAGCTCTCTGCCTGGCAAGGTGGAAAGGAAAGCTCTCCTGGTAGCCAGTCCGTTAAAGAAAACACCTTTATTTAAAGGTATTCAATTGCATGAGGTTCAGTAGTCCTGTCATTCCTGAAGGGAGACAGCTTCTTTTGTCCACCATGTGCTCTTGCATGCACCCTTGTGTAGGAATGCCAGTATGAAGTGGTCTGATGTCCTCTGTAGCCTTGTTAACTTATATACCAAATACAAAGACTTTGTTTTGTACGTGTGTGAACTCTTAGTCAAAGGTCTTAGGGCTGGTTATACGCAAATCAGACCCAGCTTTCCCATCTTACTGTTTTTTTTGTGATTCCTGGGCATCCAGATACCTTTCCAGTTACTGGAAAACAGTCTTCTAGTTCAGAAAAACTTGCTTTCGTGTCTTCTGGGTTGTGTGGATGCCTCCTCTGAAGGAGAGGTAGTAGCAGGGTGTATTTTTTTTTATTCTGCTTTTTGCATTACAGATCTTGGAGGCCTGACGCACCTCATGTGCTGTGGGGCATCAGAGTTGAGTGCAGCAATAAAAACTCAGAGCAGTCCTTGATTAAAACTGCCGTTTAGTTTCTGAAGATTTTGTATGATCCAATAAACAGAAGGGTTTGGCAGGAGCATTGGTAGGACATGAACTATCCCTTTATTGTGTATTTACAGCTTTTCTTCTCACCCTAAAGACAGCCTATCCCTGTTTCTTGTCATCTCATCTTCCATGACTTAGGTCTTGCTTAGAACAGATTCCCATTTACAGCCATCCAAGTCCCTGCTCAAGTGTAGTAACCCTGCCTAGATCCTGCAGCTGAAGGCCCCAGATGCCTACAACAAAGAAGTTCAAAGATGTTGTCTTTCTTTTTCTTCCCCCTCCCCCTCCACCCCAGCAAACTTGATGCTCTGTAGTTTGCTTTTGGGCAGAGATGGGAGCTTCTTGGAATCCCTAAATTATTCAAGAATAATGTTGGGGTTTTTATTATGGTGTGGTGGTTTGGTGGTGGTGGTGTGGTGGGTTTTTTGTTNTGGGGGGGGGTGTTTTTTTTTGGGGTTTTTTTTTTTTTTTTTTTTTTTTTTTTTTTTTAATATTGATGACCATTATATAAGCAAATCAGAGGTTAGCAGGAGTTCAGTACTAGCTGGTGGTTCGATCGTGTCCTGCAGTCTTCAGTATGCTTCTGTCATTATAGTAGAAAGTCTCAGAATTCCAAGTTTCCATGACTTTGAGAGACTGTATCTGTTAAAATGTCTGTGTAGTGTAAACAAAAGGCTTAACATCCCCAAACCAGATTTGAGCATGATTGGTAATTAAACTTCTAGGATCCTTCCCGAAAAGTGAAATCCATAGTTCAGTTTTTAAAATTCCAATATTTAAATATGTGAATATTAATGAAGTAATTGGGGAAAAAGTGAGAGCTGGAAGAAGTCCTGGTTAAGAGACTGACAGAAGTGTCAAAAATGTTGCTCTCTGCCTTTGTTTCTACTTCTTCCCCCAGATTTTTTAGGGAGTGTTTGGGAGGTCATTCAGAGGTCTGTGGGTGGTCTCTGGGCTGCAGCTTTGTGACCTTCCCCACCCCAACTGTAACTGCTCAGAAAAATATACTGTGTGCATATGGCTCTTTTTCTTAAAGTACTTTGACCTTTGGACCTTTATCATTGCTAACTGAAGTATCATTATGGCATAAATAAACTCGTTGGCTCAAGTAGTGTAATTCTGGCCCTCATCCCAGTCTAGAGGCAGACATAAATGCCATCCTGTAGCTGGCTTTTAAGTTGCTTGGTCTGATTGAAATGATAACTTAAATAATCTTATTTCTTTTCCCTTGGTTTTTTCATTTTGTTACTAAACTCTCCATTCTGCTATCTTTGTATTAATTTAAATCTATTTCAAGACTGAAGGCTCAGCAATGTTCCAGGTTGCTATTTACTCTCATTGGGTTTGTAACATTTTAGCAGCCTGACAGGCTTCACGGTGTATTTGTGACATTTTGAGATGAGAAAATACTTTGTTTTGAAATAGAGCATGCAAAAAGTGTGATAGATCAGAGTGCTTGTACAGGCTGGGTTAATAAACCGAAGAGCTGAACACTATTGGATTCATAGGTTACCCCATGTTTGGGATCAAAAAACCAAACTGGCAGAGACTTTTTTCTGCCTCTTCCTTGTGTGTCGTCCATCTCGTGTTGAAACGCGGTGGTAACCTTACTCATATGGGTCTATCAAGAGAGGAGCTTCCTTCTCTTGGGAGAAGTGCCACTTAGCATGTCCCTGTACTTGGGTGGTGCTACCAACAACAGGCTCCCCATTGGTAGAGGAGGGGAGCTGGGTATGTTGATGTGCCCTGGTTTATTGAAAGGCTTGCTCTAAGATATCTTGTTCCAGTTGTTTCAAGCAGCTTCAAAAATTAACTCCTGTGCATAATTTTTTTTTTTGCCATCTGCAGTTATGAGGCAATAGGATGTAACAAGCACCATTAAAATGTTAATTTCCTACAAATATGGCCAAATTAGTGAGAACTGGGCTAGTTTATGGTAATAGCCTCAGATGGCTTGTTTACTTGTTGGGAAGAGGCTTTGTACCTTCCTTACAGACTTACATAACACGTCACTTCTGTGTTTTCTTGAAATGATGCAATATTTTGTTTAGTTTTCCTCAACTCTACTCATGCTTTAAGGAAGCCTCAAAATTGCTCATAGAATACGGCTGCGTATCTCCATCTTTCCTCCCCTGTCCTCCACTGGTAATACATGCAGCCATGTATGCCAAGCTGCTGAAGGTGGACAGCCGAGCCGCTCTGTATGTGTCTGGAGCCGCGTGGGTTACGATTGCTGGCCGGAGTTCATTTGCGGCAGCGCTGAGTGTTTTGAGTGATGAGTTATTTTGGTTTTGTTTGCAAAATGAAATTCATTTCATGAACTAATAAAATTTGGGAGAAAAGACAAGAATGCGTGGGAAACTTAACTGGAGTAATGTCATCTTTCGTCTTTTTTTTTCTTCCTTCTTCCCCTCTCATGTATTTCCCTCTGAGTGTCTGACTCACAGGCTCTGTCGTTCTTTCTGAGGTTATTCCCCTTCCTGGCATAGACCCACGCTGTCGTCCCCCATCTATAACTGCTGGTGGGGTGAGGGGACACCCTCTGCTCAGCCTCACCTTCCTACTTCTCCACTAGCTGCCTATGTAAATGTCAAAACTGCTAAGCACGTATGGCAGCCTTTTCCTGAGCTGGACTGGTGTCTGTGTTTCAACTACTGTTTCCTCTACTTAGAGCAGTTAGAGGTATTGCCAAAATTGTGGTGTTTTTTTTTGTTTGTTTGTGGTTTTTTTTTTTTTGTTTTTTTTTTTTTTTTTTTTTTTTTTTTTAATGGTGGTGATTCTATGTTCAGAAGTTATTGGGAAAGAGCGTGGAGGAGATGCCCAGACTACATGTGCTTCTTGGAAGATTCAGGTTTAATAGCAAAGATTTCCACTTATTTTTGCTGTCCAAAGCATGTTAAAATCAACATGTGAAATGAAAGATCTGCAGTTATGGCAGAATACCCAAGCAGTTTGCTAAACAAAAGAGTTAACTTTCAGGATTGTGTTTATATTCCTTGTGGCCCCTCTAGTTTCTCATAGGGATGGATACTCTGCTGCTTGGTGTGACTATATCAGCTTGGTTTTGGCTTGGGGTGTTTTTTGTTTGTTTGTTTTTTGTTTGGTTTTAATTCAGGATTACTCTCGTAAGCATGGGGACAAAGAGCAGATATTCTGCCTACTGAGGGAATGATGCAGTTTGAAATGTGAGGGAATAGAGGCTTGTTCCCGTAAGGGAGATTACCTTGAACAGCAGGGCCTTTCAACCTTAAGCCTGCCATTTCACTATGTTGAGAGAAGTTTGTTAAATAGCCAAATTATTTAAACAAGTAATTGCAGTCCAGAAACAAAACTGTCTTTTGGGTACTGTGATTCAGTCCTGTTTATAGCAAATGTGCCAACAGTGCAGGCGAACTTACGTAAAGAGTTGCACTCTGAAGGAACGGAGGAGAGGTCCGTGATACCTAGAGGACAAGTTTGGTACTTTCCTGTGTCACGCAACTTCCTCTGCTGTTTCCAAACTCTGCTACGTGGAGAAAAATATCCCCCTCATCTTTTGACGGGCTGTGTGGGTGGGAATGGAGGAGGAGGCTCTTTTCCAGAGTGCCACTTCCAACAGAGCTGCTGTTTGCATTTCTGTTGGTCTGGTGGGAGCTTGACCGTGAGTTTTTTAGTCTGTGATAAGGTTTCAAGGACTGGTTTACATGGCTTTTACAAGGGGCTGTGTAGTACAGACAGTGCCAGAAATGAAGCTGATGCCTGAAGCCAGGCTTACTGTATGAAACTTTCTGTTTCTCCATTACTCCTTTGTGTAATTTGGATAAATCACTACTTCGTGTATTGTGCAGCACAGCAGTCTTTCACACAGTGTCCTTTTACATATTATATATGCAATTTTTATGCAATCCTCTGTGCTCCTTCATTTAGAAGTTGACATGATGAGGAACTACAACACTACAAACTTGCATAATCCACATATTAATATTTTTTTTTTCTGCCCTATACCTTTTGTGCCCGTAGCACCATCGTCAGGAGCGTTTTTGGGTTTTTGTTGGGAGGAAGGGAGAAGGAGCAGAACAAGCAGCAGCCTTACTTCTTGCTTGGATATGTATGGGGATTTGGGGGTTATGAACATTCTTTGTAAGCTCAAGGCCAGTATATAGGAAGGAAATTAAAGGTTCTTAATTATAGTGGTGGTTGTAATTTGGTATGTGCTAGCTATGTCTTTGTAGTTCTTCAGGTACCAAAAGTGTTGAACTTATTTACTCATGAGGTGAAAAGTTAAAAAAAATTGATTTATTAAAATTATTTTTATGACTGTGTGGTGGTTGGAGAGCTACTGGTGTTTGGCAAGAGACTCAGTTCCTTTCATCAGCTGTGTGCTGACTACAGAAACCAATGATGGGCACCTCAAACACTTACCTGTTTTTTACATGGTTTATTTTTGCAACATAGATATTTTGGAGCCTTAATGGATTCACAAACCAGCAGTAGAATAGTTAAAGCTTGCAGAAGCAAGTTGCAAAATGTTGTACACAAAAATCACTGTCCTGGGAATCTTGCTCTGAAAACTCACATCTATGCTGTTTCTTGATAACTTTTATTACTTGCTTACAGAGCTGTTAACATTGGCTTCTGCTGAATTGTCTCCCTAAACTGAGGGAAGCCCCTCAAGATAGACCATCTTGCTGTACTCTGGCTATTAGCCTTGTTCTCAGTGAGGTGCCCTGATAGCTGAATGTTTTGGGGACTATGAATATGGCCCTCTGGTTGCTTTGTGAACAAAAAAGTAGGGGAGTTCATTTTATCATTGCATATGTAGCACAGCAGTTGCAGATCTGCCTGATAGCTTTAGTAACTCCTTCTGTATGGTCTTGCCATTAGTGAAACTGTAATGCATAGGTAGCTTGGCACTGTGGCATGTGTGAAGTGGTGTTCAAACTTGCAAGCTGCCTATGCATGGTGCTGTGGATGTTTGTTGGTAAGGGCTGGGGCAGGCTT